>CM021110.1:357717071-357792071 GCA_007115665.2 Sequoiadendron giganteum | reverse complement strand
GAAGATACACCAAAGTAGAAGATATTTGGTGGTTGGCTACATTGAAATTGTGATCTCACTCCTTAGGAAAAGCCCTATTCCATCCAACATCCATGGACCTCTTTCCAAGATCTTGATTTTTTCCTTGATTTATATATTCAATCAAAAAACATTCTTTTGGAAATAATTTCACTCTAATATCTCCTCACCAATTTTCTTTGCACCAATTGAGAATACACTCCTTTCCTGATCAAGAGTTCTATCACTTTAGCTATTGGGGTTTATCTCTCATTGAATTTTATATCCACCCTTAGGGCATCATTGTAAATTAATACCTCTCAACATTCTCGATTGAGAAATTTGGGGGGATCATCATGCTTTTCCCTTGTGTTCAACTTCAATTTTTTGACCCATGTGAGAGTGTTTCCCTTCCTAACAAATCCCCTACCACCACCTCCTTTTATGTTTCTATGAGTAGAAGGTTTCTTCCATATCCTTGGATATTCCTAATTGCTTCACCAATCCTGTAACCTATTTCCCCTTTCCCTACTAAACTTCTTTGTATGATCTTCAATCGTGTGATTGTACAAATCATCGATCTTCTTAGGTTTAGTCATTTATTGAGAGGTATTAATTTAGCCAAATTTGTTTAAAGGATGATGTCTCTTTTCCCATGACAATAATTGATACTTGACAAGCTCTTTATGAACTAAATATTTTCACTAATGGACCAATGACACACTTGAGCTTGCATGCATGTTTCATCCAACTTTCTCAATTTTTATATTTTATGAAGAACTTTGAACATTTGTGTTTTACTAATAGCTCTTTCAACATGAATACCAAAATCTTTGTAGTCATTAATTATTTTTATGCCTTTGCATTCAATAAAATGTGTTTTTGTAGGAATGTTAAACTCTATAATGTTCAAAGAAACTCATATCAAACTTGAAAGTAAATCACATTGATAAATATTAATTATTAATATCTTGAATAAAATAAACATTAATCATCTTGAAGGATTTGGATCTTTAATCTTGTTGTAGTTTCACATTTATACCACAATTTGAGTTAGGTCCTTAGCCACTAGTTTCATTAACAACCTAACTATGCAATGCTAAATTATGAAGTCATAATTTGTTGTATTTGATGTTGTACAACTCCAATAGTGCTGGTATTGTTTAGCAAGTTGTTGACACAAAATATGACGAAGTAAAAATTCTGAACTAGCAGGAGAGTAGTTGATTTTCACATAATTGACAAACTATTCCTTTGCCTTTTGTATTTGTAGATTAATTTACCATAGCTAGCTATTCATGGAATAGTAAACTAGATAGTATTGGTTGATGTGTCTAGCCACTCAAATTTTTGTATAAAATTTGTAAATGCTTTTTCAATATAATTGTAGCATTGTATTGCATTTTCTTTTACTGTCTGTCAAATGTTTCTATTTTCTTCTACATAAATAGTGCCCACTCTCAGCACATTATAATTTTATTTGATGAATTTTCCACTATGGCACCCTTGGGCCTAGATCAATGACATCATAACATTAATCTTTCATCGTAATCATTGTTTGCATTTTCATGTCTAGCAATATGTATTTTTTTTCATGATTTTGTATCAAAGTAGATGTTGATGCTTTACACAATTTCCTATATCTGTTTGAGTCCCAATATGTTTTGATTTTTTTCATAAAAAATGATTAAATTCTATCCTTTTATGAGTTTCCTTGTCCACAAGAAAATTAATGATTATTTTTTTGAGGATGACCTTACTCTACCCTATAGGATTTTGGGATGGTTTTTTTGATGTAAGAAACCAATTTTATTGTTGGAATCTATACCAATGGATACATTTATTTCTCTCATATGATGGTTGTGACCAATTTGTCTAAATATATCAATATTTTCTATACCTTGACTTGAAATTTTAATATTGAAGAGGATGAGAAAATTCTAATTTTAAGTAGGGATCATACCTAATACCACATATTCTAGCATTTATTTCACCCATATCTCATCCTTAGGAGAATCTTACAAGTTTTCATACAAACATGAAGTAAAAACCAATCATAAGTATTAAGATGATCCTAAAACCTTTGGAAAATCCTTAAAACAATAGCTTCAGGTTTGGAGCAAAGACAAAATCAAGCAATATGGAGAAGGGAAACCACATTACTCACAAAATAAACACTCCCTAAGAGCAAAAGAAACATCTAAAAATGACAAGTGGTGTAATGTACATACCTTCAATAATTGCTATGATAGGAATGTCACATTCAAAAACTTTTGCTTGCACATCCAAGCATATAGTTCTACAATAGTAATGACAATGGAGAAGATCACAACCAATAAGGTTAAAGTCATAGTAGCAATAAAAAATATCATATTTGAATATCCTAAAAAAAATCCAAAATATAATTGCATTCATTTCTCTCGGTCATTGGATTAATATACCCAATTATTGACAATGAGAGACAATAATTTCATGTCACTTGAAGTAGTTTAGAGATTGAACTTGCTACTAATGCCTCACCCTTTCCCTCACCCTCACTCTCACCCATAAATTGGATAATTTTGGAATTTAAATATATATTCTCATAAACTCAAATGTAAAGAAATGAGACTTCTTGTTGATAAAATTATGTAAACAACTACAAATGAAAGCTCAAAAATAGTGAACACATATGATTCATTAATTAAAGTAACATGTGACTAACCATTTAAATATCATGAAGAGACATATAATCAACAATATCAGCAATAAAATAAGAAAACACATAAAATAAAATTAGCCATCCAAGAATCATGCTGCATTAAAGAGAGAACTTCCTTTAAAGATCTTGGTTCATCATCAATACACAAAAAATCAAATACACAATAAAAATTAAGTGGGTTGTACCTATCAATTGGATTCTATTGTCTCATGGATTGTCTCAAGGGTGGAGTAATAGACTTTTCTTGTTCCTCTACATGCTCAACATGGTCATAGCTCATTCAAATTTTCATCTTCCTCACCATCCTCTAATTCATCATTCCACTCTTCAACATTTACATCTTCCTATTTTTCAATCTTAGTCTCAAAATGTACTATTTTTTTTTTCTTTTAGTTGTCTTGGATAAAAACATAATCCAACTTCCCTAAAATCCACATCCTTAGAATAAATTATTTTCAAATTTAGAGGATTCCAAAGCTTGTAACCCATATCATTCTCACCATGTCTAATTAATATGCACTTCTAAGCTTTAAGATCAAACTTAGACCACTTTTTCTCTAAACACAAACAAAAGTCTCACAATTAAATACTCTTAAATGTGAAACAAGGTTTCTTACCTATCCACACCTCATAAAGAGTTCTATAAATACAAGCCAAATAAATAAATTTTTTAATTGAGTAATAGGTGGTACTCATAGTCCCTACCGAGAAAAAATGATCAAACTATGTACCACATCATATTTTTGGCTCTCTCCATCAAGGTTTAGTTGATCCTTTCTACAACCCCATTTTGGTGTGGAGTATAAGGGCCAATCTTTTGTTGCACAATACTTGCATGTCTATAGAAATTATTGAATTTCTTAGAGCAATATTCACTTCCATTATCATATCTCAATACTTTAATCTCCCTATCTAATTTTTTCTCAACCAAATCCTTAAACTTAGAGAGAAAACTTTAGATTTAAATCTAAGAAAATAAGCCTAATTATATCTTCATGAGTAATCATCAATTAATAAAACACAATAACTTGATTTACCAATAAAATGCACATCCATTGGAATAGACACATATGAGCGAATTAATTCTAAAACACATTTTTCTCTAGTACTTCCAATAGGAAAAAAACCCTACTTTTCTTTTCAAACACACAATGCTTCTAATTTTTTATTCAAATAACCAATTTCTTTTATCAACAATTTTTTTTATTAATAATGGTCTAAAGAATTTTTTTTCCAATGTGGCCTAAACATTGGCGCACCATACATGCATGCTCAAAAGTCTTAGTTATGTTGGTGGGATTACAAAATGTGGAGGCATCAAGCTTAAACAAAGTCTTGCTACCACCAAGTTTCCGTTGACCAACCTAAAACTAGTTTGTCAAATGCCACATGCTTCCATAATCATTCAACTTGGATACAAAAAGAATATTTCTTGTAAGTCCTAGAATATGAAAAATAACATAACAATATTTTATCATCCCATCACGAAAACACAATGATTGTACTTTTCTCTTACCAACAATCTACTATATACCATTTTCACAATGAAAATTTCTCCTCCATTATAAGCTTGGTAAGATGAAAACTACTCTCTGTGAGAAATCATATGGTAGGAGCAACCTGAATCAATCAACCAAGAGTCATCACTAGTAACATTATAAGAAATAAAAATGCATCATTATCATTCATTAAATGATTTCTTTGTGGATGAATCATTGAAACTTTCTTCTTCTTTCTACATTATTTCTTCTCATGTCTCCTCTTTCCATAATCCCAACATTTTTCCCTTTCCATGGGTTATGAATAATCCTTTTAACTCGGATTTAGATTATTTTCATCCCCCTTTATGCCCAAATTTGTCCTTACAC
Source organism: Sequoiadendron giganteum (assembly GCA_007115665.2). Classification (NCBI taxonomy): domain Eukaryota; kingdom Viridiplantae; phylum Streptophyta; class Pinopsida; order Cupressales; family Cupressaceae; genus Sequoiadendron; species Sequoiadendron giganteum. Next base: position 357,787,505 of record CM021110.1, on the reverse strand, counting down.
CTTCCCCAAAAATGAGAGGTATCCTTATGTTATGTGTAAAGGTACCCCCCCATTTTTACCTTTTTTTTATTAATTATGTTCTCTTTCGGCCTAAGTTTTATACCTAAGTCATGTTGGGTAGACTTTTAGTGTCTTTCCCGAACTTGGGTGGGGTTTTACCAAGTTCGTTGAACCTCTTATTATACCGCCCACTTTATGTGCATTTGGGATCCGAGCGACGTTTTATTCCCATTTTCAAACTTATCTTTTTGAGATGGCTGTACAAACATTAATAGCCGGTTAATGGGCTGTCATGTGTCAGAGACATAGAAAATTCACGCGCAATTTATACTTTGGGCGGTATTCATCAAGCTGTTTTGAACCTAGGTGGTGTTTTACTAAGTTATGCGAAACATTCATTTTTTCGCCCAAATGGATATACAATGATTGGTGCAATAACAACAAGTCTATCTACTTAACTTGTGAATTATGCAGAAATAAATCAACATTTCCAAGCATGATATGAACAAAAACATAAAAAATCCATGCACGCAAAGTCACAGAGATACCAAAAAGTAATATTTTATTGATATGTAAACGTTTTTACATGGCTATGAAGTTACAAAAATGTCTTGTTCGACTGCAAAATTCTGTTCATAAGCTAAAGACAAAGAGTGTTTTCTCGAGCACACAGAGCGAATATCAACACATGAATGCCTTCAGTGACAACCTGCAGGCATTCAATTTTCACTGGTGACAAAAGGTTCTCATGCGACTGGAGGAACTATGCAAATAGTCCCAAGTTGTTCCTTGCCACCACCATCCGTAGAAGAGCCACGACCTCCTCTAAGGCTTCGTCCTGAAGAGCTGATGCAATGTAGATGGCATCAAAGATCACTCCAGTTCGAGGATAGTGGTTGAGCCCATTGATTGCCACTCTGACGCGATGATGAAATTTGGGCTTCACCAGGAATTCTAGTGCTCTCACGCCCAAATCACGATGACCAAAAGTCTTGATGACTGTATAAATGAAGTTCTCTAGCATGGTCGTGTTGTGAACATGAAACTGTCTAAGAAACACCTTGCCAAGGATGTTGTGAAGCACCTCCTCCTCCACTTCGCTCTGCATTATGAAGACATCCTTCAGTTGGTTTGAAATGTGCTTGAACAGTGGGTTACATTCGATCTCCTCTAGAATAATGTAGTCATTAGTGGAATTTCCATTACTTTAAGAGCTTGCCATGTTTGATGCAATTGATTATGAAGGAAAGATGATGTTAGTTGAATTTATAGAATTTTGGTTAGACATTGGTACTCTCTCCTAGGCTTAACAAGATGTTGATTTGGTTTCCATTTATGGCTGTCTTACACTGCTTTAAATTACAATTTCCCATCAAAACAACTCACACGTGCCACCGATTAATATTCCTATGTGTTGCATTGATGGTCGGATTTTTGATTGGACCTTTGGCGACTGTTGGTGAATTATGATCGGTTTTCTCGGTCAATTTCTTTTCCTTTGCCAAATTCAGATGACTCCGATCATTTTTCTCTAACAAAACATTAGGAATTCAAGAAGTTGGTGATTTAGCAACAGTTTTGGCACCCATTTGATGGCCTTAACTATTCTTTAAATTTATATTTTTAGAGACTAAAACGGGGATTCTTCTTTTTCCTGCTTTCAGATACACCTAGGGTGTTATCGAGAAGGAATGCGAATTTATTGCAAACTGTAATGATTTATAATCTGTGTTATGAATTTAATAATATGATATGTTGATCTTGAAATTATGTGTACGGTGTAGTTGTATATTATTTGAAAGGTTGGCTGCATGTTTTCATTTATTATAGTTTGGGCCCTCTCTCCTAAACTTAATGACCGTAATTTTCAATCTTTGCATTGAGAGTTTGTGGTTTGATTTATGTTGTTCACGCTAGTCTCATATTTATGGACTAGTGTTTGTCATCTTTCCGCTTTCTATTTAAAAGCATACCTATGGTATTAGAATAGGATAATTCATTGAAAATTTAGTAAGGGAGCTATACCTTGACAAAATTTAGAGAGAAGTCACAAAGATAATTGCGGGCTTCTCAGAGCTATTAGTGGAAGTTATATTGTGCCAAATCTAGGCCTGGAGTCATAATTTGAATATTTTGTTGATGAGCCTTTTCCATTTGCTAATAGATTTTTGGCGACTCCGCTGGGGAAAATGATATCTCAAATTGATTAGTACCTGATACTTTGGTCACATCATGCGACAAGATGGTACTTCCTCACCATGACGTATTTTCTATTTCACAACTAGATTTAGATTGGGTTGGAGCTGAACAAGAAGACATCATATCCCAATTAAATACACTTGCTTGGAGGTATAGGAGGAACACGACTAAGTATATTTGGGAAAATCTTACCTTGGAAGAAGAGGAAAAATTAGCCCAAAACCCACTTGCACCTGTGATTGAATGTCCTCCAAGGTTGATATTTGAGTACTAAGACAACCCTCCTCGTGACCGTAATTATCAGCCTAATCAACCATTATGTGAACCAAGGGATCCTCCCATACCTCGGCCTCAAAATCCACCTCCTGCTCGTCCACCACAATAATTTCCTCTTCCTACCCTTTTACTCATGTTTGAGTTGGCAACTTTGTTTATGGCTTCAAACTTCTGGTGCTACTAGGTTGGTCCTCTTGCCTTATCACATTATCATGACCTACCCCGAGGTTCTCGGAAAAGACTTCCCAAATTTTCCGATCTAAATAAAAAAGATCCTAAAGAACATATTGCAGCTATAACTGCTGTAAGCGCAATCCTTGAAATCCAGGAGGAGGATGTTTTTGTGAGAATCTTTATTGATAGTTTAGTTGAGAAGGTGAAGAAATGGTACAAAGGACTAGAAAAGGGAAGCATCACTGGGTGGCAGGTTCTCAAGACTAAATTCCTCCAACATTATGGGATTCCAATTAATATTGCAGCCACCCTGCATATTTTCTTTCAAATTATGAAGAATAAAGCTGAAACGATGAGGGATTTTGTTTACCAATTCAATCGGTTTCTTCAAAATATTCCCAATCTAGAAAGACCTAGTCCATAAATTCAGTATCACATATTCATTTATGCTCTGGAGTTAGATATACAATTGATCCTCAAAAGAGACAAGGTACAAGAGATTGAACATGCTCAATTGGAAGTAGTGAAGGTTGAAGATGATTTTATCTCTTTGGGAAAATTGAAATTAGACTCAAAGATGAGCCCTAAAGCCAATCGTAAGACATCTCTCAAGTTCTTGGTTGGGGGTCACAAAAGGGTAGAGCCATCTGGTCTAATGACTGAAAATATTAATTTGAAAATTTTGGATAATATGTAACAGTCTAGTATGGGACAAGATCAACATCATGATTATCAAACCTTTAATATTTATTCCTCTTTTGAAGCCAAGTCCGATTCCATCTCATCCAGTGATGATGAAGATGGTGAAATATAGGGAAGGTCACCACTTGCCTCTCCTTTTCTTTCTGACAATCTCCCTCTTCCTGGGGCCAATCCAAGTAATCTAGTATCGACTTCCCTTTTTATTCTAGAATACAAAGCTTTCCTCTTTGAAGAAATTAAGAGTAAGGACCTAGGCCTCAATTCAGACGAAAAGGATGATGTGAGAAAGGATGAAGAATGGTCAACCTTGTCTAACCATACTTTTAGCTTTGATGGATTTGAAATATGTGATAACTCTCTTTTCACAAATTTGATTGATGATCGATCCATTAATGGGGATGAGTGTTGTTTGTTAAGAGTCAAGACTAATCTCAAACAGAGAAAGGAGGGAGGATGTAACAGTCTCTTGTAGGAAGAAGGTGAAATATTTTTCCCTATAGAAGTACCAAATCTTGCTCTGCATCATCTTGCAGAAATGGTTGCCCCCCATCAAAATGGTTGGATCAAAAGGTGATGTGATGGAGCCAGAGTGGTTGTTGTTTCTTGTGGTAATTCTTCTGCAACTTGAGGTATTTTTGAGAAAGAGAAGGTTGAGGGAAAAGCTAGGCCTCCAAACGATATACCTAAATTCAAGATGTTAGGTTTGACCATTTCTGATGATGATATTTGGTTAATAAAGAATGATTTATCCCTAACAAAATGGCAGCAAGAGGAGGTTTTCGATGAAAAGTGGATTTTTGGCAAGCTGTTGGTTCACAAACACATCCCTGTCAACATCAACATTGGGATCTCATGGTTCCTTAGCACATTTCAAAATTTTTATGAGAAGGTGGGCCTTTTTAGGAGGGCATTATTCTTCTCTCAACCAGTTAATGGATTTGCATGATTAATTCCCTTCTTCTTTTCCTTTGGTAGGTTAGTCCTACCTTATAAATAGTGCAATTTTGGTGTGTTCATTTTTGGCTTTCTGCTTAGTATCCTTCTTTATGAATCCATGCCCAATGGATAGGAACTAGCCCCACATTCTAGGTTCTATATGTCCTTTGCAGTCCTTGTCCCTAGTCAGAGCCATTGTTACGTGTAAAGGGACCCCCCTGCTTTTTACCTTTTTAAAAAAAATTAATTATGTTCTCTTTCGGCCTAAGTTTTATACCTAAGTCATGTTGGGTGGGCTTTTAGTGTCTTTCCTAAACTTGGGTGGGGTTTTACCAAGTTCATCAAACCTCTCATTATATCGCCTGCTTTATATGCATTTGGGCTCCGAGCGGTGTTTTATTCCTGTTTTCGAACTTATCTTTTTGAGATGGTTGTACAAACATTAATAACCAGTTAATGGGATTTCTTGTGTTAGAGACATAGAAAATTCACACGCAATTTATACTTTGGGTGGTATTCATCAAGCTATTTTGAACCCAGGTGATGTTTTACTAAGTTATGCAAACCATTCATTTTGCCACCCAGATGGATATACAGTGATTAGTGCAATAACAGTAAGTCTTGTTGATGGTGAAAATGACACAAACATCGTTAAACAAAATATTTGTACTCTATTTCTCTTGAAAAAGAAAGATAACATATAGTAGCCTAACTCCCAAGGTCCTGGTAGTTGGTTCTCACCTGTCTCGTGTCACTCAATTGGTCCATGAAACTGTAATATTCAAGGGGCCTATGCTGGTAACAAGGAATACAAGCAATGACTGATTCATCAAACTGTTCTTAGTGAAAAGGGGGTTTTAAATAAAAGAAAAAGATAGATCAGGGTGTATACCAATGAAACATGAATAAAATTATCTAATATCCAGACATATATCTTCAAAAACGAATTTTCTTCCAACAGATCAAGAAAACCATAATATAATGCAATTTACAGAACAATCCATAATATTGCATGCATCTATGGTGCTTTAATTTAACCCTCAAAATCACATATCATAATACTTAAAAGATTCCAAAAGAACAAAAATTCTCATTCGTTGCCAAGATCATAGATCAACAGACTTTCAATAATTTAATCCACAAATAATTTAATGAAATAATCCTTAAATTTGGTTCCTTCTAATGATCTTCACCACATAAGAAACATTCATGCTTCAACACAATCACTGGTATACAGATAGACTATAATTCATTAACCTCATCCAACAAACTTAATTCCAATATCATATTGCGTAAAAACCTGTATTTGTATTCAACTGTAAAAATAATAAAGTATCTCTGTAAAGCTATAAAAATTCTATCTCCTACTATCAGGTGGCCAATTCTATTCTTATTAGCTGACCCTTACAATATGATACCCCATGGGTATTTATAGATCTACAAAAATATGAAGTCCTTTCTATTTTAAGTCGAGATCCACCTTTTTCAGGAACTTAGATTTTCTTGGAAACTCAGATCAATTGATCTCTAGTTCCTATATTGAACATTTAGTAAACTGGAGAGAAGAAGAGAGAAGAGAAAAGAAAGCCATGCGCCTATAAGACTGTCAGTCATGCATGCGGCCATAGGACTATCAGTTATGCATGCGGAGTTTGCTATGAAGTGTACTCATCATAACTGGAGAAGACTTGTTGAAGCATATCCAAATCTGGCCCATCAATCCAACTGTCTTCGAACTTGATCCTCTTCATTTCAGTAGCATCAAACTCTCTCATGTCTCTTAGCTTGGCCAACTCCCTTCTATCAGCCCTTACCTCTTCTCTAATATCCATCGACCGATCCAACAACAGATCCTCTCCAACATCTCCCTTTTGCACAACCTCCTTAAGTCTATCATCCCATTTCTCTTTTAATTGACTTAAAGGTAGACCATCCTTTACCGGTATATCAACATTTACTATAATATCAATAACCACTTCTAGCTCATCAAGCTGTTCATTTAGATTCTTGATAGAATCTTGAACCTCATCCTTATATTTATACAAAAAGTCAGATCTAAACCAGATTATGATTGAGGTCTTTTCCAAAAAAATTGTGTTGTCCTCTTCAAGGATGGACTGCTCTAAAAGAGTAGATCTTGGCAATTTATTAATCTCTTTCAGCTTTTGGATATACCCTCTATACTCCTCTTCTTGTTCTCCCAATTCTTTAGCATGATACATCTCTTCTATTAACTCCAGTGTCATTTTGTGAACCTCAAAACTATCTCCTATCACTTCACCCACTTCTTGATTAAGCCGATCCGTCCATCTATCCATCATCTTGGCCTTACTCCTTATCTGCACCAAATCATCCACCTGTTTCTTGCTAAGCAAAACTGGTGTCTCAATGGTGGTAATTTTCTATGACCTTAGAGCATAAACATTCTTCAGGAAAGTGTGCAACTGATCCAATTGAGCCTTAAGCTCATCCTTTCTTTGTTTATCCTTCAACATTCTCGATTTGTGGATGATGCTACCACATCAATTAAGTTCATTTTTTGATTCCTTATGGGTCTTCCCAGATTGACTGTGCCCAACTGGTAATTAGTTAGCTGCATTTCTCCCACATCCTTGTCCACCACTGGTATTGCGTATTCAACAACAATTTCTCCTCCTTCAATGAGTCTAGTGGAATGCATAATTTTGGTCTTCTTCTTGGGCCTTTCTTTTTCAATCTCTTTCATCATATCCTTCTAATTAAGAGGCTATGATGATGTTACTGGCTGCTTTTGAAGATCTAATTTTAACCAAGTAGGAGCACTTGGAGTAGTGGCCATTACAGTCAAAGAAGAAGCAACAGTTGTAGATGATAAAGGCTGTAGCACATTAACCTTAGGTTGAGAATCAACCTCTTGTACATTCTGTTGCTCTCCCTCTACATCTTTTTGTGCAAGCAATTCGGCTTCTTCTTTGTCTTTCTGCTCTTGTACCCTCTTGTCTTCCTACTCCTTCAATTTTTCCTCTTCTAACCTTTTCTCCTCAAGTAGCTTGTTCCTCTCTTCTTCCAACACTTTAAGTTTGTCCGAGGCTTCCTTTTCTTTTTGTAGCTGCTTGGCCAACTCCTTAGCATCTTTCTCTTTTTGGGTGTGTTCTGCTTCCTCCTTCTTCTTATAAGTTTCTTCAATTATTTTAATTTTAGCTAAAAGGGATTCTCTTTCCCTCCACTGCTTAGCCTTTTCTTCTTCAAGATCATGGATTTTCTGCACCAGCTCGAGCTTGTCATTTTCTTCCTTGGTCTTGAGCTCCTGCTCCTTTTGCCTTTGTTGTTTTATTACCTCATCGACTCTTTGGTTAGCCTCCAATTGTTGTTGTTGAAGTAATGCATCAACTTGTGCCTTAGCATCTGCCTTTTGCTTCTCCATTGCTGCTGCATAAGCTTGATCATCCGAAGCCTTCTTTGCTTCCTCAAATAGTGCCCATTGATCCTCCTCCGTTAGCACATGTCCAATTTCCTCTTCTAGAGGCATATTTTCTTATGCATCCTTTTCTGACAAGGTCTCATCAAAATCCATTCCAACATCATGGACCTCCACCTCTACTCCTTTTCCTTTCAATGTCTCAACAATACCATGAAGAGTCCCCTTAGGCATCCCTTTACTTTACTGCTCTATAAGAGGGACTTGAGAAAATGACTCACCTATTGCTGGTGTTGAAGCCACATGTCCTATTTGGGCATCCTCCTCTTGTACTCCAAGTAAATCTTGAGCCGAAGCTTCCAAATCAATCTCTTTAATATCAGGAGGGAAATATTCCAAATGCTCCTTGGGAGGAAACTTCCTCTTAATTCTCTTATATCCCTTCCCTTTCTTAGGAGCTGGACCCCCAAGAGTTTTGGCTCTTAGAACAACCCAGTGGATACTCCCGTCCAAGACTGGTCGCCCTATCTGCTTGATGTCAATGGTCTCCTTACCATCCCAATCTACCAAATCCAAACTTTTGGTACTAATGTTCAATGCTTCATAAGATGGATCCAACACAACTCCATCATCTACTAATGTATCAAGAATATCATCTTTGATCCCAAATTCTACCATGAGTGAAACAGGAAACCTCTCATAATTCCTTTTCTCGAGGTCATATTCACCTTGAAGATCACTCCAGAAGTCCTCTAGCAGGTTAAAATGCTTGTCAAAGATCGAAGCCAACAAAGCATTCATTTTATTCTTTGGGTCAAAGTACTTTCGAGCAGTATACAAACCTAACTTTAAGTGTATCAGTTCACTACAAACCACCTTAGCTCCCACAAGGTGTGGGCAACTGAATTCACCCAGTTGCATGGGGAACTTATGACAACCTGGTTTGTGTTTTAGGCCAAATCGAGCATTGAACCCCAGAGCTTGGTAGACAAACTCCATCAAAATCATCCTGTTGCTGCAACATCTTGGAAGTAAGTGGGGATGACCCTCAAATCCTGCCAACTTGAAATAAGTGAACTTAGGGTATTGGATATACCAACATCCCCATTATGTGATAAAGGCCATGGCCTCTTGGCTCAATTTGTATCCAACATCTCCATTAAGTTGGTTAATGACTACATATAAGAATGTATCATTAACTCTTCTAAATTGTGTTTGAGAAACCTGTAGGGATAGCTGATCATAATTATCCCATACTCTCTTTAGTCCATCAACTTCTCCCAATATCCCTACTCTATTCAATCCTGGGAAGATGCCTCCTCTAGCTGCTACATAGACCACATAAGATGTCATGAAAAAGCTCTTGGTTTCCCTTATTCTGGTTAACTGATCATGAATGACATCCAAGACAATCATTGGCCAATCAAAATGTTGCTTGCCATTAAAGATTGTCTGAATGAAAGGGAACATCAATTCCTTGAAATGAAATGCATCCCTCTTCCCAAAGACTCTAGACAACATCATTATCAGGTCCGATACCTCTTTGTAAAATTTTGCCCTCTTTAGCTGATCTAAGAGCTTTGTCAAAGACTTCTTCTCCGCTCTCAACCACTTCTTGTTCAAATGAGCCTTGTTGGCCTCCTTGTGTTTGTTATATATCCCTAAAGCATCCGCCTCATTCAATTGTACCAGGTTCTTTGGATCAGGAACACTAAACATTAGCTGAAACATCTGAGGAGTTAGATCTATAATCACATTGTCCTGTGAATCCATGCATTGTCTGGTAGCCGGATTGTAAGCTCCAGCTGCTGTCATGATCAATTCCAGGCATTGGATGGACAAAGGAAATACAGTAATGTGAGCCAAGCCAGACTCAACTATTCTTCCAGTTCTTCCTGTCACATCTTTAGTGAATGTCTCTGAGTATAGCTCCTCAAAATTGAATGGGCCTAAATTGGTATCAGTTACATCAGCCCAATCTAATTCCACCTTGCTTGCAGTGTCAACAGGACCACTATGGTTATACCTCAAGGTATAAGGTAGCTGCTCCGGCTTAATCTTCTTAGGCTTAGTTGATGCCTTTGAAGTTTCTGCAGGTCGGTTCCTCTGGGAAGCCTCTCCTGATACTCCTAACATTCCTTAGCTTCCTGCAATAAAACCTCAATTTAGATCTTTGAATAAATATGAAAAAATATGCTCTAAAATATTACCCTTCATATATATACCGGAGGCGAAACCAGGCATAAAACATTCTAAACAGTCTCTTTTAAAATACCACCAGGATCGGAGTCAAAACAATTATTGAGATTATAGTATTAACAAGCGAGACCGAAGTTGGAGCTGGGGTGGTAACCAGAATCGGAATCGGAACGAAAACTAATTTAGTTCGATGAAGATTTTCCAATTTCATATTCAGTTCTGGGTTCGGTTCCGGTTCCGGCTGGGTTACCAATATTTTACAACCCGCTTCTTATTATAAGCGGAGTCAGAGATGGGACGGAAATGGAATCAATACTTATTATAAAACATGGTTCAAAGTCCAAATCAATTTCGATCCCGCTTCTACTTCAAATAACCATGACGTCATAAGAGATTTTAACAGACTGATAAATAACATAATGATTTTTAAGGACTAGGTCATATCAAAATGAAAGGGGCTAGAAAATAACCTATACAAGACCATCCCTATATGACCGAGAGGCAATCGTACAAATTAGGGCATCATATTTAAAACAAGAACACGTCAAAAACCCTAAATCACAAACCCTCGATTTCAAATAACTAGGGCATGAATTTAACCCATTCAAACTAACCAGATCTAACATGAAACAAGATTCCTAAGTAAAAACCATCATTTACTAGACCCTACCAAAGTAAAAACTACAATTAATCTATACTATTTTTAAAACTAGGGTATCACGATACGGTCACGATTCAAACTACCGTGAGGAAAAACAAACAAACGGGAAACAAACACCAGAAAAGAAAAACAAAAACAAACAAACAAAGAATAAAAAGCAAATTAAAAATGTATCACATGAACTCACAATAGAACTGAGAATCACGAATTCACACAAACCAACGATCGAACAAAAATGGAAAACATGAAATAAAAGAAAGAGAAGAACAAAAAAACCTACCTCAAATGTGAATAAATAGGTTAGTCCCCTGAAGCAATTCCACGTGCAATTGTCTCTCTTTCGATCGATTCACATGCACAAATGCTCCACTGCAACTTTGGTTCACTCTTGATCTCTTTCAATAATGATAATAACTACCAGTTAATCCCTAATTAAGGTAAAAACTCAGAGTTTCAAGCGTGCATGGCACCTGTAATTAATGCCATAAATGTGGTAGAGCAGAGTCAGAACTGTAGAGGGAACTGGCACATTACTGTTGTGCATCTTCAGTAAAGTCAACGACCAAAAACAATGGGAGCATAATTGATTGAGAAATAATTTAGAAACTTGTCCAAATTTCCAACTCGGTTCTCGTTCCGCTTTCGATTTCGCAAACAAAGAAGAAAGAGAAACAAAACGACAAAATAAAACAAAAAGACCGAAACGAGAAAACTTAACACAAAAACCTAAGTTAAAATGAAAGACCAAAAAGTGGAGGTGGAGGCAGAACGAGACTTGATTTTGAAACTTCGAATAAATTCAAACTTAAATTCCACTCCGGCTCTGGCTTCGACAAAGAAAAAAGTAAAAGGAAAACAAAAGACCGTCGGGACAGGGATCAGAATCAATCTTTGAAACAAGTTTCAAAACTCGATTCGGTTCCAGTTCTAGTTTCGACAGAACCAACCAAATAAAAAACAAAGTATTGGAAAAGAAGAACTCCAAACTTTGTTTGACAAACAACCAAGGACAAAAACAAAGAGGGGGACCCATTTTGACCAAGGCAAAATATGGGGTGGTTATGCAAGGCATAACAAGTCTATCTACTTAACTTGTGCATTATGCAAAAATAAATCAACATTTCTAAGCATGATATGAACAAAAACATAAAGAAGCCATGCACATAAAGTCATAGTGATACCAAAAAGTAATATTTTATTGATATATAAACTTTTTTACATGGCTATGACATTACAAAAACATCTTGTTTGACTACAAAATTTTGTTCATAAGAAAAAGACAAAGAGTGTTTTCTTAGGCACACAAAGCAAGTATCAACACATGAATTCCTTCAGTGACAACCTACAAGCTTTCAATTTGTGCTGGTGACAGAAGGTTCTCATGGGACTAGAGGAACTATGCAAACAATCTCATGTCGTTCCTCACCACCCCTATTTTCAGAAGAGCCACAACCTCCTCTAAGGTTTCATCGTAAAGAGCTGATGTAATGCAAATGGCATCAAAGATCACTCCAGTTTGAGGAGAGTGGCTGAGAACATTGATTTCCACTCTGACGTGATGATGAAATTTGGGCTTCACCAGACATTCTAGTGCTCTCACACCCCAATCATGATGACCAAAAGTCCTGATGATTGTATAAATGAAGTGCTCCAGCATGGTCATGTTGTGAACATGAACCTATCTAAAAAACACCTCACCAAGGATGCTACAAAGAACCTCCTCCTCCACTTCGCTCTGCACTATGAATACCTCCTTCATTTGGTCTGAAATGTGCTTGAACATTGGGTTACATTCGATCTCCTCCAGAATAATATAGTCATTAGCGAAATTTCCATTACTCTGAGAGCTCGCCATTTTTGACGCAACAGATTATGAAGGAAAGGTGACCCTATTTGAATTTATAGAATTTTGGTTAGACATCTGTACTCTCTCCTAGGCTTGACAAGATGTTGATTTGGTTTCCATTTATGGCTGGCTTATGTTGCTTTAAATTACAATTTCCCATCAAAACAACTCACACGTGCCACTAATTAATATTCCTATGTGTTGCATTGATGGTCGGATGTTTGATTGGACCTTTGGCAGCTGTTGGTGAATTATAATCGGTTTTCTCAGTCGATTTCTTTTCCTTTGCCAAATTCAGATGACTCTGATCATTTTTCTCTAACGAAACATTAGGAATTCAAGAAGTTGGTGATTTAGTAATGGTTTTGGCACCCATTCAATGGCCTTAGCTATCCTATAAATTTATATTTTTAGAGACTAAAAGGGGGCTTCTTCTTTTTCCTGCTTTCAGATACACTTGGGAGTGTTATCGAGAAGGAATGATCATTTATTACAGACTGTAATGATTGATAATCTGTGCTTTATGAATTTAATATTATGGTATGCTAATCTTAGAATTATGTGTACAGTGTAGTTGTATCTTCTTTAAAAGGTTGGTTGCATGTTTTCATTTATTATAATCTGGGTCCTCTCTCCTGATATTAATGACCATAATTTTCAATCTTTGCATTGAGAGTTTTTGGTTTGATTTATGTTGTTTGTGCTAGTCCCATATTTATGGACTAGTGTTTTTCACCTTTCTGCTTTCTGGTTAAAAGCATATCTATGGTATTAGAATAGGAGAATTCATTGAAAATTTAGTAAGGGAGTTGTACCGTGACAAAATTTAGAGAGAATTCACAAAGACAATTTTGGACTTCTCAGAGATGTTAGCGGAAGTTATATGGTGCCAAGTCTAGGCTTGGAGTCATAATTTGAATATTTTGTTGATGAGCCTTTTCTATTTGCTAACACCTTACAACCCTCATCATTAGAATTTTTCTTATCTTTATTGAGAAACATAATAATTAGGGTGTCCATATTTAGCTCCACAAAACTATCACTAATAGAAAGAATAAAGTTCTCCCAAGATCCAAGAAAAGAATAAGGCAACAAGATACATTTAATTTCATCATTTTAAACATCTATTGAACTTAGCTAACTCAAAATTAAGTTAAAGGTATTAGGATATTGAACAAAAAAGTCACCTTCCTTCATACTTTTATCTCAATAAATATCACCTATCTTCCTCCATAGTGAGAATTTAGTGGTCTCCTTAGAGACTTTCAAGATGACAAAATTTTCAAAACACAACTAAATGGTTCCCCATGCCTTATTGTCCAACTTCAATCTTTATTGAAGATGCCTCAATTTTCTCTTCCTTTCCAACTACTCTCAATTTATCCTTTTCTTTGAAGATATTATTCATCTTCAACTTCCACAACTCATACCCATTGCCATTGAATTTCTCAATCTATGAATGGAAGTAGATTCCATGGATCCAACCACTCACATATATACAAAAACACTATCAAGATCTCCCAATGTAGCAAAAAAATCCAAAGCAATTCAAGAAAGGTGTTCCCTTCTCTAAGTAGAACTTGAATTTGATAATAAATGTTGATAAAATTGGGTAAACTACTACAAATGAATTCTTAAAAAATAGTGAAAAAATTTGTTCTATCGATTACAATAGCATGTGATTAACCATTTAAATATCATAAAGAGACATATAATTAGAAATATCCATAATAAAATCAATGAATACATAAAATAAAAACTATAACACTAGATGTACATAGAGAAACGCCTTCAAGAAAAAACTCTACCATCAAAGAGGGGCCAAGTCTACATTAACCCAATTATAATTTTATATCAATTCATCAAAATTTCTCCTTTCAATTTGATAACAGTTTGGTAGTTAACAATTCTCACTTGTGAAATACCCATAATACTACTATCCAAGACATCCAATTTATATAGATCTAAGGAGCGAAAACCAAAACCACCAAAAATCCATAGTATGACAAAAATCCAACACCCCATGTGTAAATCCATCAATACTCTCAGGAATATAAAACTATAATTGTAACATCTTTGACCAATATATTTAATGGAAAACATGCCCAAAAATAACACTTCATTTTTAAGACTATAGCTCATGTACGACTCATTCACCATAACACAGATACTTCACTCTCTCTTATAGCACCTAGGAATGAGAAAGTTGTGTAAATTCATTAAAAAAAATCCATGAACACCACTACCATAACCAACCTCCCAATTATTATGTAACCTATCTTATTCAATTCCATTACAACCAATATTAAGTTAATTGAGAGAAAATAATTAAAAAATTTAACACATTCACCCCAAGGTTTCCATGTACTGATTCCTAAGGTATTGGAGACACAAAGTACATAGAATTTGCAAGGCTAATATCACCTTAATTATAACACTTTCAAAGAGGAGTTTTATGTTCAAATCCACATGTGAGACATGACAAATTATTGAAATTGGGTATACTATTGTTCAACCTGAGTGGCCTTGATGATGGAGATGTATATACTACATATGGGGGACACAATTTTTAATTCAAATAGGCTTAAGGTTTTATACTTCATTGAAAACTATCTATGCGGAATAGAAATAAATACCTACATAGATAGAGATTAATTTTGATAACTAAATGTGTTCTAGTCTACTAATAAATTTAGTGTTAACTAAAGATAATCACAACAAGATAATTTTAGATTTGATTAAATAAACTCCACAACTAGAGTCAAGGTTACATAAGAAGCATTCTAGGAGGAGTTGTAGAGGTTTAGAGGACTAAAGGACAAGAAGAGGAGGTTCTAAAAGTGTAAATAGTTTTTAGAAAATTAATAGATAATTATGCCTGGTTTCTTGTGTTGGTGATCTCCTAGGTGTGTTGTTGACTTTCTAGGGGTGTTGGTAATCTCTAGGAGTGTGGGTGGGAATAATAGCCTTATGTTGGAACTTTTGTTGTATTCTTGGTGTGATATATAGATCCTTTTCCCTTATCAGTTATGTCCTTGTGGTTGGTAAATATAGTGATATAAACGAGAAAAGCAAGTTCAAGTGGTAAGAAGAAGATGTTTGTATCTAGGGAAATTTTAGAGTTGGCCTCATTAAAGCTCTTGAACCATGTATCAATGTGAAGTACTTGGATATTTGAAGCGTACAATCCTATGTTGAGTTGTAACAATGGTGGTGTGTGTAGGTATACCATGGTTAATTTCCAAAAATATCGTGTATGAGGTGCAAGGTGATGGATTACAAAAGAAGCAAGAAAGGGGTGAAGGATTCTTTCCAAAAATGGAAATTACCCATAAATATAAAGTTAGGCACTAGTTGACTATTGGAAAATGTGGTAAGTTATGTTGTGGGAAATAGTTGAATATTGGGCAAGAAATTTAGATTCAAAGAGTTGGGGGACACTAGTGCTTACTAGTTTTTGTGCACTAGTGTCAAGGAACTAGCATATATTCACTAGTGTCTGAAGTGAGATAGGGGCACGATGGAACATGTTTCAACAATAGAGGTCCTGTACTAGATGAAAAAATATTTTTGGAGAATCTTGGGGTCTAGAATAGTCAAATAGGGGCTAAATCACGTCCATTAGTGATTGACACCAAAACTATTATAAGACATGAAGTGAAAAGTGTATAATATATAATTTTCAAATCTATTTTTTTCCAAAATTTAGTAGATGTATGAACTAAAATGATTCAAGTATAAGAAAATAAACACCTTTTTTTTAAAACTTGATAATAATATACAAAAATGATATTGAAGAAATACAATGTATCTCATTTAGCTATCTTTTGATATAACTTTGTCTTTAGATTTGGAATACACACAAGAGGAAAGAATCAATGTGATGGTGTAATTATTATTTAATTACACTAGCATAAGTTTACTTAGGCATATTATTTAATTAATTCCTAGTTTTCATTTACTAGGAAATTAGTTAATAATGGGGCCATACCCCTTCACATGTATTTAGGATAAAATATTCCTTCTAGAAGATGAGTTGTATTTTCTAGAAGCCTTATCCTATCTTCACATCGTCCTAGGTAGTTAATTAGCGTTCACATGTTGTTAGATCAAGACACATGTTAGCATCATAATGCATACTACATCTCAACCTTTCCTATATAAGGAAGGTGCTTGTACTCATTTGTAATATACTTTTTCATATTTCATACCTCATCATTTGAGAGGTCTTAATATCAAGCAAGCTCATTCTTGCATATCCTCTTGTGGAAGGTTTATTATTGTTTTTGTAGGTGTTCTTGGGTTTCAAGCTAATCTTCAACTCTTACATGGTATCAGAGCCTTGCCTACAAGACCCTTCCTAAATCTGAGGATTGAGCTATGATTGTAAGATCTTGGTGATTTTTTGAGGTTGTCTCCACATTAGGGTTTTCTTGGAAGGTCATATTTGGCATGTATTGGAAGAAATCTGAGCACATATCTGATTTCAGGGTTTTTGAGAAAGTTAGGATCAAATTTTGTTTCGCCAAACTTCAACATATTTGGCCAAAGTTATGAGGGTTTGAAGAAATTGCAAAATTTGCAAGATCCGAGGTAGCAGAGCTTCTAGAGTGTTTTCACCTCAATTGGACCCCACCATTAGTTCCAAGGAGCCTGAGAGACAAAAATTAGCATAAAATATGCCCTATTTTAATGTTAGTTGTTTCTGAGGCAATTCTTTTTACTCAATAGGCTGTACGGCTCATCAGGTACATGGTACGATTTATTTTTGCAGAATTAAAAAAAAAAATGTTTTAATGTTCTACGGTCATTTTATTCTATCGGGCTATTTTAAATATTTATCAGCTTTCAAATCATCAGGCTATTTATATTTTGGAGCATATTTAATATTTGGTGGCATTTTATTTTATTGGGGTTTATTTTTTAAATTTCTGTGATCTACAATTTTTTGGTACCCTCATACCCATTACTGTCAGATCCGACAATCTTGTCGACCCACTGTCAACCTCCCCCATACATTCGCCGATCTGCCCCGGTCACCACTGGCTGATCTCCATACTCACCAACACCCCCATCATCGAGTTTTTGGTCATATTGGAGTTTGAGGGTCTATTCCCAGGAGTGACGCCCATCTAGCTCCGATGCCCATCACCGCTCCGCCACCACCATCAAACGACGTTATAATTTTTTTATTTTTTTCCTCAACCCGACTGAGGTCATATGGAGGAACTGAGTGCTTGATTTTTGCACCATTTTATCCTTCAAAATTTGTGCCTATTTAGCATGGGATACCCTGATTTTCCCTAATATAGCAATTTTTTTCATTTTTCCATAACATTTTGCCACAATATCAAAATTCTGCCAATGAGATATCGTCGGAGATTTGATTTAGATTACTTCGCAGTGGTACTGGCCATGTTTCGAGATTTTTTTGCAGGTACAAATTATAGCCATTTGAAATCAGATCTTCCCTTTCAGTCTCTAAGATCATAACTTTCAGCTAGTTTCTCTGATTTTGGTAATTCAAGTTGCATTTGGAAGATATTAAGGAGCTCTTTCATTGTGCTTGTGGAATTTTTTCCAGATTTAGCCCCAGGTATTATTTATTCAATACCTTTTACATTTGGCATTTTGACTAATTACTTAGACATCCCAAGTCCTAGAGAGGTTTTATCAAATTGGGAAGACTTTCTTTCTAGTATATATAATATTTGGGAGTTTTTATTTCATCTTGAAGGTTATTGTCTTTGTAATATTGGAGATCATTCATAGTTCATTATGGGGTTCTCATTTCATCCTACTTTGATTATGTTGAAATGAGGAAACTATAAACAATGGAGAAATGGTATCATAAAAAATCTTTGATGGCTTCCATTTGTATAATCTTGTTCCCCCTCCTAGCACTGCTAGTAAGAAATTTGCATGCAATTGCAAAAGGGATCTGTATTAGGAGTCATTGCAATGCATATTGATGTTGCCACTTTGAAAGGTATTGATCATTGTGATTTCCCTCATACTCTTTGGACTAAAATTTGGGAGATACATGGAGATCCTGATACTCAACCATTCCCAGATGATCATGTTTCAGATTGTCTTGTGCCTCTTCATTTTCTAGACATGATACCCTATGATGCAGATACTATGCGAGAGTTTGAATATTTGGAACTTTGAATCTTTAGATGAGGATGGCGAGGGTTCTTTTGACACTTCTTCTCCATCAAAGAAACTTGATTTACCTTCACCTTTAGTGATTCCTTGAGCATTGTCATTGATTGAGGATCCTATATTTCCTATTCAATAAGAACATTCTTATGGTGATGATTCATTGAGAACACCCAATGATTCATTACAACAACTATCTCATTGTCTTCCTGATTGGGATTCCTATCTATCAAACATTGCATCCTTGTTTGTGGAATCTCACCTTTCAGATTTGGAGGACACATTTGAGGGGATATCTCTCCTATTTGATGACAACCATTGCACAACTCTTGTTGATCCATCATGGTCTTTGGATATTCTTTAGCATTAGTTTACACATCATCCTAGTTTGTCACCTTCTTCATTGATTGGGCATGTACTTGATTTTCTAGTAGCATCTTCATCTTCAGTGGAAAAGGAGACACATGAGAAGATTTTAGATACATCATCATCATCCATTTTCATCCTCCCTTCCTTCAAATCTTATCTGAAATGGGAAGTATACCTACATTTGTACATGGTTTTGTTTCTTTCGAAAGGGATACAAGCTGTTTGTCAATATTGGATCATGTTTTATATTTAAAAACTTACCATTTTTGAAAGTGATTACACATTGTGGGGGGGGTACATAGTCTCTCTCTTTCCCTCCTATGGGGGGGCTATTGATTGTAATGTATCTATGTGACAGATGGTGTACTTTGGGTGTATCATGGAGTCCTCCATCCTTCCCATCCTTCCTCACTTATTTGCATTTCATCTCCTTTTTCAGAGAGGGGTTTTATCCCACTGGGTTTTCCCCTTTTCTTTGTTTGTGGGTGATTAGTTGCATTTCATCTTCATTCATAAATGGGTACCTAAAATGGCCATCATGTAGCCGGGACCCATCATTCCATCATTACATAATCATTGCATTATCATTTCCTACCTAAGTTGCACTTATGGGGGGTGTTGGTGTAATTTTTGTTTTATTACACTAGCATAAGTTTACTTAGGCATATTAATTAATTAATTCCTAGCTTTCATTTACTAGGAAATTAGTTAATAATGGGGCCATATCCCTTCACATGTATTTCAGATAAAATATTCCTTCTAGAAGATGAGTTGTCTTTTCTAGAAGCCTTATCCTATCTTCACATCATCCTAGGTAGTTACTTAGGGTTCACATATTTTTAGATCAAGGCACATATCAACATCATAATGCATACTACATCTCAACCTTGACTATATAAGGAAGGTGCTTGTAATCATTTGTAATATACTTTTTTATATTTCATACCTCATAATTTGAGAGGTCTTAATATCAAGAAAGCTCATTCTTGCATATCCTCTTGTGGAATTTTTATCACTATTTTTGTAGGTGTTCTTGGGTTTCAAGCTAATATTCAACTCTTACACAATGTTCATTATGAAAGAGTGCTTAAAATAAAAATTATCACACTTCTAAAATTGTTTTCTTATTTTCTTTGAGCCATGTTATATATATAATAAGGGATCCTTGAAGGGCTCTTTGAACTATAAATTATTCCATAAGAGGATTTAATAGGGCCATCATAAGGATAAATATGGATGTTAAGGAGTCACCTTGAAATGAATTTGACTATGAAAGAGCCACCTTTATATGAATCTAGTCATGAAGGATCCACCTTAATAAAAGGCCATGACTATGACAAAGCCATTGTACTTAAGTGAATATGACTATGAAACAATCAACTAATTAAATAGATATAGATGTACTTTTCATAAATATAATCATAATCAAATGGATATGCTTGTGAAATAACATCATAATCAAGTGGACAAGATTGTGACAGAACACCATAATAAAATGGATGTGGCTGTGATGCAACCACCATAACCAAGTAGTTATGGATGTGAAAAAGTTTCCATGATCAATTGGATATGGCTATGATGAAGGCACAACAATCAAAATGAGTATGGTGTAAGAGATGTTTTCCTACCTAAATTTGATTAGATGTGTAAGGTTACAATCAATTTAATAAGAAGTTAAAAAAGTGAATGTAATATAAAGGTGATTTGTAGGTAAATGGCTAGGGTGGTAAGTGTGATGTGGGAAAAGGGATCTAGGGTCTAAATCACACCTTTCCCAATCATTACATTTGAGAGGAACCAAAATTGATCATGTAAGACCACTTGGCTACTTTCGTAAAGGAAGATCTAGAATGGTTGATCATGGTTTTGGTCCTCTTTTTGAGGGATTGAGAGAGTTGATTAGGATTAGGAATTGAATTGATTTGATTATAAAAATTAGGTCAAATATGCAACTACAATGAACTAATTTAATTTGAAAAAAGTATAGAATTGAAACATTAAAAATGATAACAAAAAAAAAAAAAAGGAAAATTACAAAGGAACTTGGTATATAAATATGGGTTGAACTTGACTGGTCAAGGGAAAATTTTCCCTAGATAGAGAAGTTTAACTTTATGGAATATTTGAATAAGTATCAATAGGTTACAGTCTATAGGTGTTCTCCTATCTGACTCAACTTCAAAAATTTGTTTGTTGATGAATAATTCCTCTTGCCCCAATTTAATGAATGAATATACTTGAATGCTTGATCTTGGTGTTGATTCTTCAATATTCTCCAAACCCACTTTAGATCTTCCACCTGAAAACATGAAAGGGGGAAAGGGTTGTGCCATATAAGTGATTTCCTAAGTCAAACCCCATTTTTGTATTTCCACCTCCACAACAACTATGATGATGTTGGATAAAGAGTGGTTACCCGAGGTCAGGTAAAGGAAAATGGGTAAACACATGATAAATCACAAGTCTTGCAACTTACCACTTAGATCTACTTTCCTTTATGGAGTGAAGTCATAGTACTCATCTCATGCAAGGAGAATTGGATTCTTGATTGAAGATCTTGCAAGTGTTAGTACTCACAAAATAACGAACATGAGACATGAAACAATCTTATGTGATGCATTAATAAAAAGAATCTTGATTGATAAAAAATGCTACTAATTCTACTATTGAATTTATTTTAGGATGCTCAATTGATCAAAATTTCATTAGGTTACTTTAGATGTTCAAATGGTGAAAAATTTATATTTATATGCATTTCTTCATTTCTTGTAAAATCAATTATGAAAAGCTGAAAAATGAATTGATTTGTAAATATAAAAATGTTGACACTAACATATTAAATATTGGGGCAAAATAGGCTAGTCAAGGGAAATTTTTCTCTAGACTAGACCTATTTTGAAATTTGAGTTGTCATTAAATAAATAATTTATTTTCATTCCCAATTTTATTTCGATTTTCTGAAAACGTAGTAAAATGAGAAAATAATGAGCATAAATAGGTCCAAGAATTAAGGGAGATCCAAACATAGTGTGAAATTTTCAGGGTTGAAAATTTTAGATGCTATAATAAGAAAAATATGCGAGGGTGAGAAGAAGATGTATGAATATTTCCCCCAGATATTTTACCCCATGAGAAAGGAAAATATGAAGGAATCATGAGATTATAAATAAATAAGAGTAGGAATAGAGTAAAGAGGAGAAGAAAAAGTGGCTAAGTGTGAATATTTTTAAGTGGCGTGGAGAAGGCGGTGTTGCTAAATATCACCTCACATGGATTCACCAATGAGGTTACCCCTATGGGAAGAGGAAATATAGGGGGATCAAAGCAAACAAAAATAGTTTAATTTATGAAAAATACTATGGTGAGATTTTTAATAATTTGTGTAATAAAAAGGTGAAAGTAGCAAGGATTGAGATTGTGTATAGCATGAGATGTGACTTAGGGAAAAATAAGGGAGATTAAGGAGTACCATAACAAAATGGGGATGTATAATGATACATCATTAAAAGTGGTTTGAGATATAAATATTTAAAATATATGGATTGTGGAAGAATACAAAAAAAGGAAACACACAATTAGGGATGTATAAGATATAAATTTGATTCATATATTTGGGCCAACATGAAAGGAATGGTGTGAAATCACCATAATTCCTTGCACCATTCCAAAATATTAGGCCACATAAATACACTAGAGAATATAATTGAACATAGATACAAGAAAATATATAAGATGCATAAACTAAAACCACACATTTAGGTTAGTATTAGAGGGGAACCATTATGTTAAACACTTTTCATCATCCCCAAATTCATAGAGCAACACAACGAAAGAGAATAACAAGACAACATGAAACATGACAGAACAAAAGGAAAATGGATGTTTTTGGTTCCACATGAAAATGAAAAACCACCTCAATGCTATGCATCATCCCTAAAAGAATAGGAAGAGAGGTAAAAAGAAAATATTCTAGAGACAAAATGTTGAAGGCACATGATAAGTAATTTAAATAGAGAAATCATAATATTGAGATATATCATAAGGTATTATGATTCTGGGTCAACATGATAAAGGCAAAAAGCACGTCAATGTTTTAAATCATCCTCATAATAATGTAAGAAACTACAAGGGGGAATTTAATATTAATATTGAAAGAAAACAAGGAGGAAGAGTCAAATAAAAGGAAGAAAGGTACAAAGAGACAGGAAATAAAAATATATAAAATTTTCCCCCATTTATGTGTTAACATGCACCTATAGGGTGATTTTGTATCATACAAAAAATGGCAAGAAGGAAAAATATACAATAAATAATAAGAAGGATAAGAAATACCTGTGATATATCAACAAATGCAATCAAGAAAATCATCATCCTCAAATTTGACCATAAAAATTTTAGCCAATCAAGACACTATAAGGTAAGAATGGGGATTAGAAGAGAGAAGAGCACCTTAAGTGAAAATAGATGAAAGGGAAGACATGTTAGCAATGGATTTGAGAAGGTATTCTTGTGGAGATGTAAACTAAAAAATTACAACAAGTATAGAGGAGGAATATGTAGGAGTATCAAGTGGAGTAAGAATAGGGGTAGTGCGACGAGTAGTTAAAGGAGTGGTAAAGGTAGTTTGGGAAAGAAGAGCATGGAAAGTCAAGGTGAGTTTAAGAGGACATATTTTGGGAAGGGTTTTTAGGTTTGGATGTAAATCTAGTATAAATTTTAAGAGTTGAAGTAGATCTATAGTGAGTGAGAGATTTATAGAGATAATCTATGTGAAAGGAAGGAGATGTGCAAAATAATCTTCAAGTACACTAATTTATGTGAGGATGTACAAAAATGAAACCAATCATACATTCACACGGAAAGAAACCCAAAAGTAATATATTATAACATAGTGATTTACATGGGGAAAACCCTTTCAAGAGAAAAAACCCACATTGGGAAAGAAACTCAATGTATTATATAGTAATACATGGTTACTATACACTTGTATAACCTAAGCCTTTACATGAGTATCACCAACAAGATGTTTCAAGCAATTCTTGTAGCATATAAATACTTACAAAACTCACTATAAAGCCTCCACCTTAAGCACCAAATTAATAGGAAAATATCAACAATAAATATAGAACCAAAGTATGGATAAATTATATTAGAAAGTTAACCTTACTGTGATATAGTAAGAAGAAAAATATAATAATTGTGATAAATTTACACATAAACTACATAAATATTATACTCAATTATACATCATAAGCTAAACCCTTTCATATATATATATAGTCATACCACAAGCATATATATATATATATATATATATATATATATATATATATCACATATGCTTGGGTGATATATTCTTATCTCTAATACATATTCTCTCCTTATATATTTCTATTACATTTGTGGTATAATGAGATACTAATATAGCTTATCTACATGTAAGGACATGTCCCTATACTCACTCTTACTATTGATGCTATGGTAGTAAGTTACAATTTAACATACATGTTTTCTTACATGTGGTAGTGATGTGATAACAATTTTAAGTCATTTGAAGAACTCACAACACATGTAAAACAGTTTTGTTGGAATCATGAATAAAATTTTAGGATCACTTGTAGAAAAAATGGAGTTCATGTGTCACAATATAAGAGTAGAATAATATTTTGGAAGATGACACAAGGTATCATAAATAGTCAAAAGTGATGCTATGTTTGTATGTGATACTACAAGCATTGATTTAGTAGTGATGGAAAAACAAGAAGACATGAACTCATCAACAATGTCAAAGGTGTAACTAGAGATTCACACTGTTGATGCAGGAGCATTTGTGGTTGATAGGCTATCCCACATCAATAAAAAGGAGTTAAATTTGATTTTTCTTTTATAAATTTTGTTGTGAGTTGAATTTCATGGTTTGTCATGTGAAATTCAAATTTTGGAGTGCATTTGGGATGTTATGGCGTGTTGAAATTTGAGTTTGAAATTTGGAATGAATTTGGAGGAAGCAAGATGGGTGGAGATAGTGGAGAATATGTTTTAAAAGCAAAAATCTTGAAAAAGAAAGAGGGAACATGGGTTTCTTGGAGACCACTAATTTTACTTGTAACTCCAAGTTTGAAATTCCATAACTCCTAAAAAATAGGGATCTTGAAGGTGGGCACCTGGTTTGGGAAAATCAATTTTTTGCTTTATTCTTAAAAGCAAGAAAGTCTTTAAAGCACTATCTTTCAAATTTTACAAGTCTGGAGGTTTGTGTGGTTATTTTATTCATTTTTATTGATGAATTTTAATTTCATTGGCTGCTCCTAGAGATGGGAATTGATTTTCCTAGGTGTGGGTTGGAATGCAAGAAAATAAAAACTAAATGAATTTACATTGCATTTCATTTGACGACAGCTTGTGTTAAGAAAAAGTAATTCATTTTTTAAACAAGTTTTTTCTAGAATACAAAGGAGGAGAAGAGAGGGCATAGCATACCTCTGGGAAGGGTTTTGGATGGTGTTTTTTCAAGTTGGAGGCTAATTTCAGAGCCATGAACATCACTAGTTGATGTGGATTTGTGTGGTTGTGATTGTGTTGAGAGGTTTATTGTGCAGGTGTTGGAGAAATATTATGTTGTAAAGCTTTGATTTTCTGTAGAAAATCATTTTATATTGAATTTTAGAAGTCTTGTAAGGGATTGTTGAATCCCATTGTCCTTTATGGACCTATGTAATCAATTTTGAAAAGTTTAATTGAATCCGTGATTGCCAGTTGCAAGTTAAAATCTTGAGTTGAATAATTGTTGCAAGAGTTTGTTGCTTGTGAAGAGATTTACCGGTGATTTTATGTGAACCGTTTAAATTAATTTACATTGAGTAATTTATTTTTAATTAGCTCCATACATTAGTGGTATAAGAGGAAGTTGATCCTAAGTGTGTAATAGATTGCCGAAGAGAGGTAGTTGCACCAAGATTATTTTGTGGGTGTTGAAAAAAAATGGATGGGAGAGGAGCCCATTGTGGTAGAGGAAGAGGAAGAGGAGATAATTTTGTAGGAGATGATGATTTTAAAGCCTTGAGAAGGTAGGTTGAAGCTTTAAAAAATGAGATAAGGAGAGTATTTGTAAGAACGAGAGACTTGGGAAGTGATGGTGAAGATGAAAGCACATAGAATGCTAGTCTAGATACTGAGCAAAGAGAGGAAATTGGAGCAGTTGCAAATGACCCACTGTTGAAGGATTTAACAAAAATGGGAAAGAGACCAAAAATGGATGTTCTTAGATTTAATGGAAGTCTGAATCTAGAGGAATTGGTAGATTGGATTAATGAAATGGAGGAGTATTTCAAATTTGAAGAGATAGAGGATCCTGATAAAGTGAAATTTTCCAGGACAAGATTGAAGGGTCACACTTCAATTTGGTGGAGAGAAATTCAGTTGGAAAGAGGAAGAAAATTAAAAGAGAAAATTACAATATGGGATAAAATGGTAGAGAAAATGAAAAGGTAACTCATTCTAGTAGACTATGAGCTATAATTGCTTAAAAAGATGCAAAGCTTGAAGTAAGGAAGCAAGACAGTAAAGGAGTACATAGAAAAGTTTCACAAAATACTCATTAGAACTAGAAATTTTGAGTCAACCAAGGAGAAGGTTGCAACATACCTTAATGGTTTGAGGTCAAGTATACAAGAGGAGATGACATTGGTTAGAGTTGTGACAATGGAAGATGCTTATCAAATAGCATTGAAGATAGAAGAAAGGTTGAATAAAAGATTTGAAAGTAAGCAAAGAGGAAGAGGCCACAAAAAGGAGGTTGAAAAAAGAACATATGGAGCAGAAAATAATCTAAAAAATAAGAAAAATACAAACCAAGGTAGCAACAAACAACATAGGAATGAAGAATTTTATGGGTCAAGAGAGAAAAATAAAAGAGGTAGAGGAAGATTAGGTAGAGGTTTTGGAAGAAAAACCTTTCAAGGAACTTTTTTTAAGTGTGGGGAAGAGAGTCATAGGGCATATGATTGTCCTCATGAAGAGGAAAGACCAAGAAGAAGGTCTGAAAATCAGAATAGAGCAGAAAATGTGAATAGAGAAGATGTAGGGTCATCACATTCAGAAAAAGCTGGAGAAGGTGAAGCCTTGATGACAAGAAGAGTTTTGATGAATGAAGACAATGAACCTATTCAAAGGAGGAGATTGTTTCATATAAGATGTAAATGCAAAGGTAAATTTTGTAAAGTCATTATTGATGGTGGTAGTAATGATAATCTTGTTTCTACAGAGATGGTTGAAAAGTTGCAATTGGAGAGAATGAGGCACCCACATCGGTACATGATCTCATGGTTGCAGGATGGTCACAAAGTGTTGGTAAATGAACAATGTGTGGTAAGATTTAAGATTGAAAGTTATTATGATGAAGTATTATGTGATGTTATGAAAATGGATGTTTGTCATTTTTTGTTGGGTAGACTATGGTAGTTTGATAGGAAAGCAGTGCATGATGGATGTGCAAACACTTATAGTTTGACAAAGGATGGAGTTCATCATAAGTTGAAGCCATTGGATGAAAGAGGAGGAAAGGTATGTAGTAAGGTTGGAATTTGTTTGGTTAATGATTTGAAACATTTAGAGAAAAAGGATGAAGGTGAGGAGGATGATTTTCTAATGCAATTGGAAGCAATCAAAAGAGAGTGGAATGAAAAAATATCAGCTAACACAAAGGTTGTAGCCAAAGGCAACGAGGTATTTTTTGATTTTTATGCTTTTTATGATGAGAATAAGGGTGTAGTTACCACGATAGATGTGTTGGAGATAGGTGAGAGTGATGAGCAATATGTGAATGTGAAGTTAAACTTTAATGATGATTCCTTGTTTGAGAATGATGAAGGTGAAGCTTCCTTGATAGAAGAACTTGATTACTTGTTGCAGAAGGTGGATGATGAGTCACAATATTATTATTTTAACATTTTTTTGGGTGTATAAAATCAGTTTACAGTAGTAGAGTGTCTTTCTAAAAGCACAAATAGAATGACAAGTTGCATTTAAGACAAGGAAAAAGAAGAATAAGAAGGTATAGCAGAAAGAAAGGTAATACACAACACATGTTGTGTTGAAGAAGAAGGTATGAATACCATTGATTTGTTTCATTTTGATAAAGCACATTGGTGGGAGGTAGAGTTTGATAATTTGTATTTCATGGGGATGAGAAAAGGATGAAAGATGAAAGGAAATACTAATGTGAAGGTGCGGGATGAGAGAAACATAAAATTTTTAATGAACAAAGAGCAAAGGTGGATCCAAGATAGACACTGAGTATACAAATATTTATGAGTTTCACTCATGAAACATTTATTTTCTACCGTGGGTGTCTGATGTAGGAGCTTAAGTGGTTGACAAGCTATCTCACATCAATAAAAAAGAGTTAAATTTGAATTTTCTTTTCAAATTTTGTTGTGAGTTGAATTTCATATTTTTTCATGTGAAATTCAAATTTTGGAGTGCATTTGGGATGTTATGGCACGTTGAAATTTGAGTTTAAAATTTGGAGTGAATTTGGACACCAATATAATTTGGAAAATAAATGACTACGTGATTAAAAATTTTAGTCACAACAACTAAAGATGACTAAATTCTACTCATTTTTTGTAACACAATTATAAATGACTAAATAAATGACTAATTTGATCATCATAAGTGACTAATTTGATTGTGGACTAAAAAACACAACTAAATAATTAGTCACACAAATAAAAATTAGACAATATGATATTAAAGTGGATAATTAAAAAAATATTTTGAATTGAAGAAGTGGGTTGTATTATAATATAATATAATAATAATATATTATATTACAATACAATACAATATAATATATATATTATATTATATGATATTATATAATATAACATATATAATATTATATTATTTTTGATGAATAGGCAGATGTCTATATTAATATATAAAGATAAAATACATATTCAAAAATAAAGATGGGTGGTAAGAAGGCACACCCTGAGAGTCAAATGGGCATCACCCATAAAATCAAAAAACAAAGTTACATGGGCCTAGCCCAAAAGTCTACAATAACAACAAAATAATAAAAGAAAAGGCCATTAAGTGGCCAGAGCAGTGCCAACAGAGCCAGGAGGGTCTCTGTCATCCATTTTTTTGCCCCATACATCAGCGCGGTTGGGAGTGACATCAAGAGGAAGACCCCAACCATCATTAGTTTCCTTTTATTTTTCTTTATCTTCCTCGTGCTGGGGCGAGATTGCAAGCACCAAAAACAATTTTTTTGTCAAAGCTCGGCCAACTAGAGCCGCTTCTAGGAGTGGTACTAGAGGGCCACCTAGAGCCATCACCGCCACTCCCTGCAACACCTCTAGAGGGCCACCCCTGGCTAGTTTGCGGGGGAGGAGTACAAGAGTGTTGAGGAGGGCGAGAGCCACACTGAGAGGGATGCTGAGAGCGGGGGTGAGCAAAGCCACTCCTTTGCTGACCTCGAGAGGGTGAATGACTGTGAGAAGAGGAGGATGAGCCAGGCACCCAAGCCACAATACACAAGGCATTACCCCAATGGTCTAGAAGCACCCAGAGGTGAGCCACCTCAAGCACAACTTTGTTCGCTTGAACTTGAAACTGCAAAAGAACATTAGAGAAAATAATAGCTTTAGAATACAAAGAAACATTTTTATCTATTTGAGTGTGAGAAAATATGCAAAAATTTATATCTTTCTAGATATTGAAGAGGATTTCCACCTTGAAAGTGTGCCAAAGCTGGGTATACTTGGTTGGAAGCTTGGGTGAATCACCCAGAAGAACCATATGCCAGGAGAAGGGTTCCGGTCTGAAAGGCCAAAATAAATCATAAATCCAAGTCCACAACTACTAAGCTCTGGTAAAAAACCAGAAGAGATGCTTAAAAGACTCAGCTTGCCCAAAAAAAGGGCACCGAGGGTCCTAAACCCCCAAGTGAATAAGCTGAGATCCCACATGAAAGCCTTGGAAAATAATACACCAAGCAAAGTGGGCAAGTTTCGGCTCAACACTTGTAGAACAAATGGTAGAGAATCTTTTTCACTAGACATGAGCGGAGGATTGAAGAAGCCATCTCTGGTTAAGATTGTCAATCATAGGAAAATGTGACGATAGCCACCTATAGCCAAGCCTTGGCTTGTAATTTCTGAAAGGGGTGTTTGGGTACCACTTCTAGTCCTTCCACCAGGGCTTGAGCCCACGAATTCCCACCTTGTGCAGACACTCTGCAGGGATAGCATTCACCAGACCATAAAAAAGTATCACGGTCATGGTTCTGAAATTTGTAAAGCGCATAAAAATCCTCTCATGACATAATGCACATTGTGGGTCTATGAAACGATTGCTGCAAGGTTTGAATGCCTTTCTTATGAAATCTTAGCCCTTTAAGCCAATGTGACTTGGCTAGAGGTTGACCATTAGTGGAAAAGAGAGGCGACCACCACACATTCTATTGATTGAGCGAGAGCCCATCATGGAATCCAAAGCCAACCCATCGAAGCCAAGGCTTGATAGACTCCCAGACTTTCCAAATACTCTTGGCCATAAAAGAGCCCATGATTTAAATTATTTACTTCATGACCAAAAAGGTTTGAAAGCCAATCCCCTTCCAAGAAGGTTTGTTCGCAAGAAAGCCAGATTGAATGTAATGCTTGAGGATAATTTTCTAGGCTTTATCTCCGAGAAGGGCTGTGATAACCTAGTTAACACACAAGGCAGTCCATTTTCTTTGGGTGGCGAGTAGACCAAGCATTCTAGAGTCTCTGGGAAGGCAACATAACTCCCAGGCAACCCAGTGAAACCCTCGATGGGACTCTGCAAAGGCCCACAAAAAATCTTGAAGCATCTTTTCAAGCTTGGCATAGGCAGATTTCAAGGGAGCCCAACAAGAGGTGTAGTAGACAAGAGTAGCTGCCAAAATCTTTGAACAAACTTAAAAATTTCCTACCAGAGAGAGAGGCTTAGTTATCTAGTATTCCAACTTCTAATCAATCCTAGAGAGAACAACTTGCCATAGCTCAGCCGGAGAAGCCTGAAAGGAAGAGGGAATGCCCAAAAATTGAAATATTTCCCTTGGCCCAATCCACTTCCATCCATACTACTATAACCAGTGAGGAGTGGGCATAATGGATTATCTATAACAAAGGGTCTTGTGCCATTGAATGGCAGAACTAGAGGCATCACAAAAAATATCAAGGCACTCGAGAGCCACCTTAATATTCCCTTCTTCCTCTAGGAGAGTGAGGAAAGAGTCATCAATAAAATGGCCATTAACAAGTTGAGACTAGGAGTTGGGCAGGGCAATGCCACAAACCCTTTGCTGGGAGACAACATTGGCCAGAAGATAGTGAAAACCTTTGGTAGCAAGCACATAAAGTGAAGGAACAAGCAGACATCCTTGCCGAATAAAGTGGAAAAGGCCAAAAGAGGAGGATTTATGACCATTTATGGTAATGCAAGCAGAGGCATCTGAAAATAGCATTTGGATGACCTGAATAAAATTGGGGAAAAATCCCAAGGCCTTCAACATGGCAAGAATGAAAGGCCATTCTATGCTATCATAGGCTTTAGAAAAATCAATTTTGAGGAAGAGGGCTTTTTGGCCAGAGCGCCTAGCCCACTCCATTCCCTCCCAAAAAATAATGATGTTATCGAGAATAAATTTGGATTTGATAAATCCAGTCTGCTTTGGGTGCACAATCTAAGGCAAAAGATGGTGAATCTTTAAAGGCAGAGCCTTAGAAATGATTTTGTAGGAGACATTAAGGTGCGTGATTGGCCGCCAATTACATATATCTTCAGGATCTCCAAGATTAGGTATGAATTTGATATTTCCCTTATTGATAATATTTCCCAAAGTTTCCAAATGGAAAGAATCAAGATAAAATTTATGAAGATCATAGCCAATATAGTCCCAGAGGGACTTGCAGAACTCACATGGGAAGCCATCAACGCTCGGGGCCTTGTCATCCACCATAGAAAAGATGGCTTCCTTCAAGTCTTCAACTATGAGCAACTGCTGACAATAGGCTTTATGAGCAAAAGAGATCCTAGCTAGCACAACCACAAGGCATTGCTAAAGGGCTTGTCGGCACTCCAATGTGTAATCTTTTACAGTGAAAACTGGCTTATAATTTCTGACAAAGGCTTGGAGAATATTGGGTAGCTCAGAAAGTACCTAGAGCCCATCTTTGATTTTTTTAATGCTTGGAGAGGAGTTCCTGGCATGCAAGGCTAGGAAAAATTATTTGGAGGCACGATCACCAATTTTTAGCCAGTGCAATCTGGCTTTAATTTGTGCACCTCTGGTAGCATAATTATCTGCAACTTGCTTTTTGTGTCTTAACTCTGCCAGCCTAGCTTACAAAGTTGGGGAGAAAGGGTTAGCTGAAAGAGCCTCGATAGACGAGCACAAGTCAAAAATGGTCACCACCAGTGGAAAATGGCCAACTGACACCCATAAATGTGGAGAAACCTAGCCATGCGAGTGATAGCATCATTCCAAAAATTAATCCAACCATTATTATGAGCTGAATTGCACTCCAAATTCTAGACTCTGCAAATGTGGGCCAATGTGGGTTGATGAAAAAGCAAAGACGTGCTCAAAAAGAACTATGTTTTGCAAGCCCAAGGCTATCTTGTATCCCATTCAATGAAAAATGAAATGGGGAAGTGATCTGACACAGTGACATCCACTAACAGCTTAATCGGAAGTGAAGAGCTGTCAAGAGAGAAAAAATATTGAGTCGATATCATTGCATGATCAAGGCGCTTAAATATCCTGTTAGAACCAACCCTGAAATTACACCAAGTGTGCTAAAGGGAATGAGAATGACAACGACCAATATTGGGATCAAAGAGCCCCAATTTATTATGCATGTAAAACCACACCTCTCTTTCACCAGTCACCCATCTGAATGGCATAATACCATCCTTATCATACGCCATCTCGACCATATTGAAATCCCCACATAAAAGGCAAGTGGCCATTGGTAATGAGTCCACAATCCAATGACAAAGCAAGGAGCGTTCGACAACATCATTAGAGGCATACACATTAATAATCCCAAAAGAGTGATTATCAATATTAAGAAGGATGCATACAAGCTGATGTGTAGTGTTAGACCCATGATCAACAACATAAGAGTGCCACCGTGGAGACAAAAGAGGGAAAAATTCGCCATGCCCAACTTCATGATCCATACAATACATGTGGCTGGCTAGCCAAATAAATCATGCCGAAGCAAGAAAAAAACCAAAATTTTTAACTTCTTGGAGACAAAGCACTTCAATACCCTCATACTTCTACAAAGTATCCCGAATAGAATAATTTTTGGAGAGGTCTATTAGACCTCAAAAATTCCATGAGAGGAAATTCATGAACGAAACTCCTCCATATCGTCGGAGTCTGGTTTCTCCTCATCCAAGGTGGAGAAACGATTCTGCAAAAATTCAAGCGAAACTGACCCAATTTGAATAGATGGAGAAGAAATTATCCTTTTCTCTTGGACACATTATCCTTCTTCTAATGGAGGTGAAGGACTATGAGAGTGTCATTGAGCTCCTGACACAGGAGGGGAAAATTTTGGCTGCGCCATTATAACTGCAACAGGCTGAGGTGTAGCCTTTGGCCTAGGCCGTGCAAAGAAATATCAAGCTTTATTGAGGCCTCTTTCCCCTTCGCCGAAGGGTTTGAAACAACTTTGGCTAGCTTGGGGCCTTTGGAAACTGACCTAGAGCCACTGGCCTTAGTCTTACGGTTCATAACCATGGTCCATTTTTCATTAGGTTTGGCAATAGTATTCGCTTAATGAGACATTAGATTCCCATGGCAGAAAAGGAGTATGAGGCATTGCTAAAGGGCAGTCCTTGATCTTGTGCTCTGTGGACTGACATCTATAGCACGTGTTTTGTAGATTAAAATAAGTAACATTTTGCGTATGCTAGAAATTTCCAATTTGAATATCAATGGAATCTTTCAAAACTTGAGAAAGATCCACTTCAACACAAACCCGTTTTTGGGGATGGGCCTGGAAAAATCTATCAAGCTCAATGCAAATGACTTTCCCTAGAGAGGAAGCAATATGACTCAAGAATGGAACACAAGGCAAGGGTAAACCTGGAAACTCAATCCAGACTAGGACCCGCAATTTGGTGTTATCTAAGACAACGAAATCCTGGGTCCATGACTGGAAAACCAACAAAGAAGACCTGACATACCAGGGACCATGTTCCAAGATTGCTTGGACACGACTGACCTCCACAAAGCAAAAAAGAAAAAAACCCTTTGTTAAGTTTTGGACCATATCAAGGTGGACCCCATGAGGGACCCAGGCCTTGCTGACCCAATCTTTGAGCACACTTTCAGGGGGAGTCCTCCCAAAAAAATATCCAACAAGGGTATGCTTTTCAAGCCATTGACAAGCAAAATCAAATTCAGGCAAAGGCAAAACAACATCAACTTGGGAGTCAAAATACTTACCTTGTGGAACACTTTCAGAACAAATTTCTGGGGTCATTTGTTTGGTGGAGGAGCCATTGAGCAAAGTTGTCGAACTACCAACACCGGCATGAAATGTTGGGTTAGATCCGGTTGAAGGCATATTAAAACAAAAACACCGTAGTAAATACGACTGTACACACAAGAAAAGAGGTATTTCCTACGCAGAGAGCGCAATATGATGCAAGAGGGGCCAAGAGTGACTGCAAACACAAGAAAACCCCAGCAGAGCTCATACACCTCACCCAAATTATTTTTTATTATTATTATATTATGATATATATTATTATATAAGATTATATTATTATATATATTATATTTAATAATATATAATAATATAATAATATAATATTATATAATATAATAATATAATAATATAATATAATATTGTAATATTATATAATATTATTGCCTCCCACCCGACCCTTTGGGACCGACCCATTCATCTTTGGTCGGTACCAACCCAAGGACGAATGGGTTCATCGGTACCAAGGATGAATGGGATGGTGGGGTTGGTACCATGGTAGGGGGGAGCACACATACATCTATGGGGGAGAGGAATATTCTTGGGATGATCTGTACTAGTACCATTCATTATAGTGGGGTCCGATCATTAGATAATGATCTGTACTGGTTGCGCCAGATTCTATACATAACATGTCGGCTATCCACTAGACTGGACCCCACTACTATAATAGTACCAGTACTAATATTACAATGTTATATTATTAGAATATTATATAATATTATAATATTAGATTATAATATCTTTAATAATATATAATAATATAATATTTAATAATATTTATTGTGGGGGAGATTTATATATTGTAATTTATTTATTTTGAATTCTATTTTAAAATCCGCTCAGGCAAATTAGGTGGGAAATTTTTATTTTAATAAACATACTCTAAAACTCTAGTCGAAATTTTATTTTCAGGCAACAACTTGCCAAATTGGAGAAGTGAAAGGTCAATGCCAGCGAGGAGTTTGGAGGAGATGAAACCAATAGCGGTGGGAAAGTAGGAAAAATGACAGACTGTATACAACGTAGGGTAAAGGGAATCATAATGTTAAAACCTAAATGTGCTCATTTTAGGATCTTGGCCATAATTTTCATTTTAATAAACATACTCTATAACATTTGTCGAACCCTTATTTTCAGGTTGCAACTCACCAAATTGGAGAAGTGAAAGGTCAATACCAATGAGGAGTTTGGAGGAGCTGAAACCAATAGCGACGAGGGCTCTCTTTGAAATGGTGGAGTCTAAACAACCATCCTTTTATAGTAACAATGCAACTACCTCATCCATTTTTTGAGTTTAGAGGTGGCGATCTTAATTGTCAACACCAAGTAGTATCACAATTCTATGAAATAACATAAAAAT
This sequence comes from Sequoiadendron giganteum, assembly GCA_007115665.2. Taxonomy (NCBI): domain Eukaryota; kingdom Viridiplantae; phylum Streptophyta; class Pinopsida; order Cupressales; family Cupressaceae; genus Sequoiadendron; species Sequoiadendron giganteum. The sequence continues at coordinate 357,751,679 of CM021110.1, read as the reverse complement.
CTCATGCAATAATCGTCCCGCTCCATCTTCACTCCAACTTAATGCAATTTCATAACAATCATGTTTAAAGAATTTAATTTCTTGGCCATAAAAAAAACCATCCTCCATCCTAAGGGTATAAAACTTATTTCTAATGCAAAATTATTTACTAGGGATTTAGCCTAATAAATCTAACCTAAATTCTTCTATATATTTGCATCATTGGCTTCTTCTTTTCTATTCAACAATAAAGAGTCTACCAAATAGAACATAATAAGAATCTTCTCTTACTCTTCTTTTGACACAATTTTAGGTTTGGGTCTAAATATTGTAGCCCATAGATCTCTATCCACAAGTATATCATCCATATTGAATTTCCAAGATCAAATTTTGTGCCCAAGTACTCCATTTCTATCTTTTTTGTGCTTTCCATTTTCCTACAACAAGAATATTTTTACATGAGATCCCACTCAATCCAAGATTAGTATAAAAAACCCTTTTCCCTAACACCTATAATTTGAGCAATCGGGTTCTAATAATAAATGAAATGAATTAGAGGTGTAGAATACACTTCCAACACTAATATATGTGAGGATATATGTACACATAAACCATATCTTTTTAGTTACAAGAAAAATACACAACAAAATAATATAATATAACATAGTGATTTAAGTGGGGGAAAACCCTTTTTGGATAAAAAATCCACACTCTAAAGCAAGTAAATGTATTATTTTAGTAATCAAAGGTTACAATACACTTCCAAAGTCCAAAAATTTATAGGCATATCACCAAAAATACATTAAGAGTAATTTTGGTAACATAATATAACCTACAAAGCTCACTATCTATGTCTCCATCTTAGGAACTAAGTAAATAGGAGAAGCAATAGATGAAACCAAAAAATTGTAATTAGGAATCCATAAGATAAAAATAACAAAATGTGGTAGCTAAATCTCTAGTTAAAATTCCAATGCCTAAATCTCAAAGATGAGTCCATAAGATAAAAATATCACATTACTTCCACCTACCATAAATTTATCGTAATCCACTTGCCAACTTGGGTGCTCTATTTTGAATCCATTATCTCTATTCAAAGATGATTTATGGTGTTACATAACATGTGTCATAATTTGGTTGACAAGTGTAACTCCATCTTACAACACTTTTATGTGTCATATATTTTTACATTTTCAATGTGGGAGGCTCATCTTCTAAAGGTCATAAATTTTGATCTAGGAGGCATATTGAGCCCTTCTTTTTCTTAATTATAATAATTTAAGATATATACATATTAGGCATCTATAAAAATAATGCTAAACAACTTGGAATTTTAGTAGGGATTGAAATGATCTTCATAACCTAAAAACCATATTTATATTATTAACATTAGAAGTAAGGTTGAGACATCTTTCCTAACACAATAATCTATATAAACTTAGTTATATAATTCTTTGTTGTATCTTTCGTGGGTCTCATTTGTGAGTTAGTTTTAGAAGAGTTATTCATATGATCCTTAACTTTACTTTATTCCCAAGAAGTTATAGTTGATAACTAATTAGATCACACACAAAGTAAACAATCAAGACATGAGTCCAACTTAACTCAAGGTTGTAGGATTTATTGAGCTATAATCTATTTAAAATATTTAATAAGAATAAAAGTACACATGTATGGCAAGAAATATTCTATCTATTAGCAGATTAATTTTTTCTTGTGAAAGAAAGAAAATTGTTGTCCTAATCAAATAATTTGTTCTTGTCTATTGAGGAACTAGTTCCAGATATCCAAAAGGAAACTCCCAAACCAAATGGAATGCCAAGATACTTGGTTATATCCCCATATTCAATTTATTTCCACTCCTTAGAAATCCATTAAGGAATATAACCAATTTTAGACATAAAAATGTAGTCTTATGGTGAGCTAATTATGATCTAAATATAGAATAATACATGTTTCAAATATTGCTAGTATTATTTAGTTATTTTTCTAAATAATATAGAAATATCATGTTTTCATCAAAAAAGTGTGAGCTAATAGCAACCACATTTTGAGGGACTAATATACCTGATACAAAATTCATTTGATTGGATATTTATATAAGTTAATACAAAGCATCTATCATAAGCACATATAATAATGGAGATAAAGCATATCCTTGTCTAATAAAATATTGTAAAGAAAATGAGTCTAACATATAATTATTATTAACAAGATGAGTATCAATATATTTGAATAACATTTGAACATGTACACAAATTTTAGGCTCAAAACCTAGTCATTGTAGCACATTAAGGATGAAATTCTAGAATATTTTGTCATAAGCTTTATCAAAGTTTGATTTGACTAGAAATGCATTTTATTTTATAATTAAGCCCATTCACTAGTTTCCTATGCCAAAACCAAGTTATCAACAATATATCCCCCTCCAACAAACCCTTTTTGTTCGAATCTCACAATACCTTGCACTACAAGTTTGATCTAAATAGCCAGTGCCTTTGCAATGATTAGTATGAAATAATTAATAAAGTAATAGGCCACTGACCAAAGATAATGCATTTTTCTATTAGGTAGAAGTTTGATTATACCTTTTTTGATGTTTGGGCCTAATGAACCTTTCTCAAGGGCCTCCAAATAAAGACGCTCAAAGTCATATTTGATATACTTCTACATAGTTGAATGACTTTATGCTAGAAGCCTAATGACACCTATATTTTTATGAAGTTTCATAAAGAAATTAAGATATTCAATTTCTACGAAAGAAAGAATATGGTCGAAGAAATAGCTATAACTAGGATCAATTTTGTTAGGAATATATTCCTTGACAATCTCTTCTAAATTTTGTTGAATATCCTTCCAATGATTTTCTTCTATAAATAAATTCTTATAAAAATCTTGGAATAAAATAATAGTCAAAAGTATAGTCCATATGAAAGGAACCACACTCATCCATTATGTCATATATTTGTAATTTAGATAATTAAAGAAAAAAATGGAGCCTCTATTACCCTCTTTTATGCATTGTATTCTATCTCATATATCTTGCACCTTGTCCTCTATAATGGTCTAATTTATATTATTACAATTTAGTAGTAGCGATAGAGGATTGCATCTTGGTGTTACTATGATCTATATTGAGTTGTTTATTGGTGTGCTCCAATTTCCCTCTAGAGATATTTTTCTCTATACTTACATTGCCAAGCCATTCTTCTACCAAAGGAGCATACATATTTAATACATTATGAGAGAGTATATCACCACCACTCAATCCACAGATCCCTCTCTTGAGATTTAGGAGTGGAAATATAAATTCCCACTAATGTAGCAACACAATGAATAATTTTTAAGTGGTAAATATTAAGTTTGTAGGAGAGTTGAGAAGATATGGAAATATTCTAAGTAAAATAGATTATGCAAGATATTAGAAAGTGGTTAGATAAAGTATCAAAATAATCAACTTGGATACATGTATCAAAATGAGTATGAAACAATTGAACAATATGTGATAAATAAAATATGTCTATCCTACTTAGTTTCCCATCCCCTATAGGTCTACGCTTAGACCATGTCAACTAATTTTTGACACGACTAGAGATTTTATCATGAATGGTATCAACCACACCCAATAAATTACAATACTACAACCAATTTTAAAATTTATTGTGGTAAAATTTAAAGTGATTAAACCAGTTGTGATCCTTATGATGTTCCACCATATTAAAAATCTCCATATAGAACCCAAAAAACATTGGGAATAATTTTAGACATCCAATCATAAAGAGTAGTTTGTTCTTTAGTATTATTAGATGTGTAGATAGAGTAAAATCTAATATATTGTCAAGTAATAAAATTAAGGGCCCAAACAAAACTATGAGGGTTTTGACCCCTCATTGGTTCCATAATTAGAAATATAAGGAGACATTCATATAATATCTCATCCCTTGCAATCTCTATGAGATGTATGTAAGAAAAAATATTGATTAACTATAAATATATGTGCATCAAGGTTGATGTTTCTTAGTGTAACTTCTTGGAGGAATTAAAATAGTTTTCCATTTCACAATGGCCTCTTTGAATCTAAATTTTTATGAGAAGAGAAATCCCCTCTTGCACTCCATGAAAGTATATCATAATTCATGGTGATGTAGAGATGATATCATAATCATGAGACAATACACCAAAACAACTAGAAAGTAAAATTAGCTTTTTGTTAAAGATTTCACTCTTTAAAAGAAGTTGAAGGCGACCTTGATCATTTTCATGAACTTGGTCCAGGGGAAGTGGAAGCTTGAAGAGTAGGGTGTAGAGAAGAGTGGGAGGGAGAAGAAGATTGTTCACAAGTTGGAGAGTAAAGGTTAGAATGAGGATAACTACAAGGTTTCTTCCCCTTCTTAATCATCCTCCATATATCAGTCATAACATCCTTGTAAATAAAGGAAATGTCACAAGGTGACTTGGTAAGAGAGATGTGGTTAGATGAAGAAGGAGAGGGTTTATAATGTGTAGGAGGCATAAAAGAGACCTTATGGGAAGGAAAAGATTAAGGAGAGGGTTGGATACATGGTTGATAGGCACAAAATCGAAAGAAAGCTATGAGAATCTATTTTCTCAATAGGAGTATACTATTTTTGAATTTTTCTATTTAAAATAAATCCATTATGCTTGTGTGATAAATTTTCCTTCCTTTGCTAAAAACTACAAAAAAAAGGATATACTTAATATAAAATCTTCCTCTTGTGAATATATTCTTCCATGGAATAAATGATACAACTACCATTTTTTTTAATTTGATGACCATTTACATGTTTTCACTATTTTTATATTATATTACATGTTATCGATCAAAGATTTTAGGTTAATTAACTTAGTTGGTAAGCTAACAAATGATCCATGAAACTTCATTCCTTCCTTCGATATAGATTGATTAAAATATTATAATTATTTACAGTATAATAACTTGTCGCTATACTACTCACCTATAATATTTTTATGTTAAAATTCTTTACAATTTTTTTATTACTCTACCTTTTAACTTCCACTACTAAATAATACTTGTCCTAAGACTATATATTTATATTTATTAACATATGCTGGTATACAACACCTATGTATATAAAATTATATTTGTTATATACAATATGTGGGACTATAATAGATATAGAAATGTTTTTTTTTCTATCACATTTTACCCTTATATTTGGGCCCATGAGAGTTAAGTTATCTTTGTGCATCAACTACTGTGTAAATTTGTGTATTATGCAAGAGACTTGGAAAATAATATTATCTAATTCAAATCACATAATCATTCATCCTTAAGAGTTGATCCTATTCTCCACATTTATAATTTGTCACCCTAGTTCAAGTCATTGAAGGTAGAATTGATCCAAGTCATTTATATGCCCATCAATTTGAACTCCAAAATTTTAAATTTAATTTTTAAATTAAGCTTGTTCCATCTCTTTTGAATAACCATTATGAGTTGACTAAAGCACAATTGCTTCAAATTACATTCTAAGGTGGTGTATTTAAATACTAGCCTTAATTAAAAAATAATCATCTAACATCTTGAATGTGAAGAGCACCGAAATCAAAGAACTTAAAATAATAATCAATTTTGCATTATTTGTTTGTGACATCATCCTTAGAGCATATTGCTTGCTTACCTAAATTTGCCTTGACTTTTGTTCACCGTTGTTAAATAAATCCATCTAGGGCTTTGACTAGGGAGAACATAACCCTTGCAATTTAGAATTTTTTCAAAGGAGTTTTAAAACATTGTGTATTCTTTATTAGATTTAGAGGCATACACAAAGGCAATCAAGTTCCACACATTAGTATTAAGCAAGATCAAATATAAGTTATAGGGCCAATTCCACACATCAAGTCCATGTTTGCACTCATGGAAACCACATTTGCACTTGTAAAAGTGAACCAAGAAATTTCATAGTTAGAATTGTAGGCCAACAACAATTATTCAACATGCTTCCAACACGCACACAATTTAATCTTCATCTTATTCAAATCTAACACCTCATGTGGGATGTACACGCTTCATATCAAAGGATCCTTGGTCTACTAGTGAAGTTGAATGGTTCTAAATGAGCTCACAAGGATTCAAGTCTCATTAAGTGCGAGTTCCCCCAATACCAAAAGAGATGATGCCAAAATCATGCACCATGCAACTTTGGTAGAATGGATATTAATTAATTCTTGACATTAAACAAAAATAAATTAATTATTTGTGCACCTATAATTCCAACTCTCAAGACCAAGAACTCACTATAAAAATTAAAATATCTATCCTCACTTAAAAGAAACTAATTACCTTGCATTAAATTTAATTAATTTCCACACCAATTACAATATTTATTTCAATTATTCAAGTTAGAATATGTCAATACCTTAATGTATTGAAAGAAACTATCTGACACTACACACCCAACTAAGGACTCCTCACCATCTTATAAAAATACTCAATTATCATAAATGAACGTAAAATTAATTATCATTATTTTTTCTATAAAAACAACAAATACTTAATTATCATAAATGAACGTAAAATTAATTATCATTATTATTTTCTATAAAAACAACTAGATTATATAGATATAGACATCTTTTATTTAAAAAACAAAATAGATTCCCTAGAGTACTAAAAAAATGTACATGGACATGCATTGAATGGCCATGTATGGGCATTGACATTTCGCTATGGCACATACATACATATCCTCCAAGGAATAAGGTAGTTGTAGGTCTTGTGGGGCATTCAATGCTTCCATGTGGTGTTGTGCTCTTTTTGTACTGATTTGTCGTATGATTTGAAGACCATCCAAGTTAATGAAATATCCCCCACAGATTTTATGGGAACTTTATCTTAAAGATATTAGTGCGTGTGGATCAGACTCTTTTCTCGTGCTTAAATTTTCTTACCTTTTCCAGTACTGTGTGGGGATAAATAGGGCACGTGTTGAACATTCTAGAGTCTACTGCTCTTTTTTCACTTAAATGTAAGGGCAGCATGCTTCGTGTGGGAAGTGCTTAGGTTTTAGTTAAATTTTGAGACTCACGTGAACTCCTTGCCCTAATTATGGGGAGAGGTATCCAATGTGTTCCTTAAGAAAGATTTTAGAAGTAGGGGAGAAGGGTCGACATTTGTGCGGGGTTATATAGTGGGGATAGAAGTAGGTCTATGTGGGTTCTATAGTGGAACGTCTAAAATTCAATTGTAAAATAATTTTTGTTTTTGTTTTTGTTTTTTGTTTTGATTAAATGAGGTGTATAAGGTAGGTGTAATTTTCTTTGATCATGTGGATGTTAAAAATCTCATATTCTATTCTATTCTTTATAGATTAGAAGAGAGTAAGGTATTGAAATGAGAGAGAAAAAACGAGATTGCTCTTGAATCAAAATTCAGTCATTCACATTACACTCAAAAATCTATTACAAAGTATTGGCATTATAAGGCCATTTTCCCGTATGAAACTAATTACGGGAATATAACTTCCAAAATCTAATTTGTTTATTAAATTAACAATAGCATGTTAATTTATTTATTTAACTATTTTTTGTCATGTACTAAATTATAACATAAGGTGTGAGATGTTTTAATTTTTTTATAGTGTGATTAGACTTTTGAAGGAGGGAGACATACTTTTGTGTAATGCGATATAAATATTTGTGGATTATGAATCAAGTAGGTGTGGGAGTGTGAGGTTTTTGATTTATTTCGATTTATAGTTTTCTCATTGACCCACTTTCATGTTTGACACACCAAAATAAGATAGCAAGTGTCTTAAAGTGAGACAATCTTTTGACTCTTGCTTGTACATCTCAATTTGATATAAAAAATATTGGCCCTATTAAATCTTAGTTCTAAGTTAGGGGACTCAATTGTAGGTTTTGTCACACTTTGCATTTTTTAACTTGTTTTTGTGACTTGTGGTTAGGTCTTGTCACATGATTGCTATTAGACTATGAAATTCACTATAGAACTCTATGTATAATTTTCACAACCACATAACCAATCTGCATGAGTACATTTGATCTCTACTCATGGATTTGATTTGTGCAATTATAGTAACATATAGACATTGTTTGCTCACTTTTAAAATCTAAATATACAAAACAAGCAATGGTGATGAGCACCTTCAAGAAGTTTGGTAGGTTAGGGTCGAGTTTGGTATGCTAGGGTCTTGTCCTTTGCTCAAACCCCTAAGATATGATTAATGGTTTTCAAACAAGGATCAAAGAGATGAAAAATAATCATGTAATATGCTTAGTCATGTATAACTATTTATGTCATGCTAGTGTAATGCTCTAAAGATAATTCAATGTGTAACATAGCTAATGTGCAATGTCGAGCTCAAACTTGTAGTGCTCCCATTTTAAAAATTTAGCAAGAAAAAACACAAACCATACTTTCACCTCCAATTCACAGTCTATTGAATGAACCTTTCAGTTGATGGCATGGACCACATGACACTCCCTCTACTCAAAGATTGATATATAAGACACCACAATGAACCTATGAGAGAGTGAAACCCCATCACGATGATAAATGGTTTCTAACCCACTATCATATTCTCTCACGAACACAACACAAGGGTAGGATGAGGAAATCATCTACCTCAAATCTACACCCTAACCACACAACACTCTGCCCTTCCCAAATCTTCCTACAAATCCCTATTACAGTCTATCAATTTTCAGAAGCTTGCATTTTTCATATTAGGGCACATAGTCTAATTAGTTTAACTCAATTACAAAAATTCCATCCATCTCCAAGGCTCAAAAAGATGTAGATCTAGGTCTAACTGACTTGCCTCCATGGTTGAAATTCAATCTAAACAACTTGTTGATTTGCATCATAATGTACCCTTGAAAAAGGAGAAAAAATATCCCTAGATTTTATGCATTAAACCAAGGGTTCCCTTTTTCTAAGTTACATTTTGGTGAACTTGACATTTTGACATCATAAACCTTCTGAAATTTGAAGTAATTCAACCCTAGATCTAGGTTTAACATTGCATTGCTTGCATTGTTCATTTAGAGTTTCATTTTTGCATCATAAAGACACAAAAATACAAATATTATATAATATATATATTACATCATAGATTATATTAGGGTTTATTCCAGTCATTTAGGTCTAATCTACATTCAAAATTACATTCACAATTATCATTTGTTATTCATATATTGTTACACATTTGCATTCAAGTCACATTGTCTTAAGTTGAGAAAATTCTGGAGAAATATTAAATCTTAGACCTTTTTGCACATAGGCACAAAACCCCTAAGCAATCTAATAAATATTCAAACTTTTAGTTTTTCATCTACCTTGTCCAAGAGAGAGACGTCCTTGTGCGCCATTGTCCTCCTACTGGTAGCTTAACAAAATTTTGCACAATTCTCTATCTCTATGTCTTAAGTCTATTTTTGCTTGCAAATATCTGATTGGGAATTCTTAATTTCATGTATTTAGGCATCTTTCATATAGCTCAAAAAAGTGAAAAAGTGCATTGTTTAGTTTCAAAATTGCATCAAAATCATCATTTTCAGATTTTGGCATCTTCGAATCAATCAATTATTATATTTTAGATCTGAACATTGCATTCAAAATTGTAAAAAAAAAATCAACATTGTTGCACACTTGCATTTTGAATCACATTGGCATAAATTGAGCAAATTTTAGAAAAACATTCACTTTCAGACCTGTTTGTAGACAAACCCAGATCCTTAAACAACATCATACATAGTCAAACTTTTAGTTTTCAAAAATCCTATCTAGGACATAGATGCCCTTGGCCACCTCTATCATGCTATTCTTGGCTAAACAAATTTTTACCCAGATCCCTATCTATGTGTGCTCAGTCTATTTCTACTTGTTGGTTTCTGATTTGGAACTTTTAAAAGGTGTTATTGTATATGAAAGAAAGGTGTCATTTTGCTTAATTTGTTACAAATTTGGGAAAATTGTTGCATTTTAGTGTTGAAAATTATTAGATCTATAGGACAATTGTTTACATCATGTTCTCATTGCAAAAATCTTATGTTACCATAATTTATGTTCTATTGTCAGATCTTGTTAGGCATTTCAAGAAATTTTTGTTAGAAGCATGTCACAATGAGTTCATTTTCCCTCTTTTGTTGTTTTTCATTGATCCCTCTCCCATTATATCTCCTATGTGTGAGGTTATCTTGGTGTAAGAGAATGCAATCATTGACAATCATGTTGATCATGTTTGTTCTTCTCTTGATATCTCTCCTATTTGCGAAGATGATATCTTGGTGTTAGAAGATCCAATCATTGAGCATCATGAGAATCTTGTTTGTTTCTCTCCCCCTACCTCTCCTACTTGGGAAGATATTGTTGGACAAGAGGATACAATCATTGATACATTTATGGATTGCATAGATGAAGATACTAAGGTGACATCCCCCCTCAATAGATGATCATCAACAAGTAGTTAACTTCGTTGAGGTTATGAATGCACAATTGACTATTAGATCTCCTTTAATTATTGGACCTCCTAAGTCACCTCTCATTTGTCATGGCCATATCTTAAAATTTTCAAAACAACTCACTAGTAATCATGTGTCGCATCAACAAAGTTATCATATACAGTTACTCACACATACAACACTAGAAATGATAAGAAACCAAAATAAACTCCAACGTCCATTCCATTGCCTCAACCATATCTCCCACCCACACCTAACATTCCACAACATAGTGGTAAATAATTTGATCTTGTTGAGCAACTTCGTAACACTCCTGCTAAGATCTCTTTGTGGAATTTAATTCAAACATCTCTTGTTTACCATGAAATGCTTCAAAATGCTTTTCAAAAAGTTGTGGTCCATCCTAGTGTGCAGCCAAATGATGTAGCGACCTTAATTGAGGGTATGGATTCAGATAATGTGGATATTGTCTTTCATCAAAGTGAATTATCTCCCTTAGAAACACAAAAAACAAAATGAGGTTTTGATGGTAATGGTTGTTACTAACAAGGTTGGGATTAAGCATACCATTATTGACAATGGTTCGAGGCTTAATGTTTGTAGTGTGAACCTTTTGGATAGAATTGGATAGATAAGACTAAAATTCAACCAGTTGATGTGTCTATTCAAGGTTTTGATAATGTGGGAAAATAACCCCTTGGTGTGATAACATTACCTGTTAAAGTTGGTAAGGTTATATTGCAAACTCTTATCCATATCATGCCCCATGAACTTTCATATAATCTTCTCTTGGGTAGACCATGGATTCATTAGATGAAAGGAATTCCTTCAACACTTCATCGTTTAATAAAATACACATATAATAATAAGGTTTACACGATAAAAGTTGATCCTAAATATAAAAATTATTTACAAATTGAAACAGAAATGAAGAGTCCCTTTAGCACATTGATCCCAAATTCAAAAGTAGAACCTTTACAAATTGGTGAGGATCCTGATTGTCTTTCATCTGTGATAAATTTTTTGGATAATGATTGGGGATCGTTAGATTTGACACCTACATTCATGGGGGAATAGAATATTACACAATCGAAATCAAGAAAAGAGAAAGAAGTCACAATGATATCAACACAATCTATCATTGAATCATCAAAAACATCCGATTTCACAACTTCTAACAAAGAGGAAAACAAAAATTACACATCCACTTACAATGATTTAGTGATTATGAAAAACCACCTTCTTTGAAAGCAATAGAAGCCATTTATGGAAGAGGTTATCAACTGTTGAAATAGTTTTGCTATAATGGAAAAGGATGTGGTGTAAAAGAACAAGAAATTTGTGTCCTCGTAGAGCTCAACACATAAGAAACAATAAGAGGTCTTGGTTATTCTCCTTCATCAACAAGACCTTCACCTAAAAATACAAGAGAAACAAACATTAGTTGCTTCTCCTTGCCATGTGGTAGTTGTAGTATCACACAATACTCACTACCATTCATGGGGGTATGAACTTAAATTTATGCAATTATATATCATCTTGGAAGGAGCAACATACCATTTTCCATTTTGGGCTCATCTTTGTCCCTACACTTGGGGGGAAAGGAGTTAGGTAGCCTTGTGTTAGGTGCATTCCTTCTATCAAGGGATACCTTTCTATCTCCTTAAAACATTAGTATATAATAGGTACACTAACATTTTAAGGGGGGCATATAGTCCCCCGCTCATTATTTGCATAAGAAACAGTCCCTTCTTAGTGATGATAGCATGCATATCCTATGAAGTGTCCTTATCAATCAAAGTGTGGCCTTCTTGATCTATGTGAGTATCTCCTTTGTGGTGATATTGGGCTTGATGTCCTCTAAGTGTGTGACCTTTCTTGGCATATGACATTCCCCTTGGTGGTAATGTTATGGCTAGTATTCCCTAAGGTGTGAGTATTCTATTCCATGAATATTCCTCTCTTGGTGGTGATGTCATGTGTGATATTCCCTAAGGTGTGACCTTTCATATATTGAGCAAAGCCCCTTTGTCATTTTTGTAAATCACCTTTTATAGTGGTGTTGTTATAACACCCCTTGAGGTTTTGGCCTTATCTTGTCATTGTTTATATGCCTCCTTAGGCGAGTTTGTGCACCTCCTTAGGTAATTTTGAAATTTTTCTTCACTTTGTTCACACACGTTGAACTTAGTGGTGTGTTGACATTGACATTTTTGCTTCACTTTGTTCATGCCTGTTGAACTTAGTGTTGCGTTGGCATAGCATCTTGATCATTTTTTAGCACATTAAAAGAGTTAGTAGGGAGTATAACTCTTGGTATGGTTTCCAATGGGTGCACACCTAGTGAATAGCGAACTTCAATAGACCTAGCATGTTTCTCATTTTTCTACCTTGTTTTAGGGTCTCACCTAGTTAATATCATACTTCACTAGCCCGTGTTGCCTTTCGGTTTGTGATTAGCTATAAAAATATCAAACTTTTCTATTGTGTGAGTCGTGAATGCCTTAACATGGCCACCAAACATAACACAACTTGTTTTCCAATAGAGCTATGTATTTCATGAGTGTTTAACATAACACACCTTACTATCCTTGTGATACTCATCATATTGCATGAACACCTAACATAACACAACTTGCTAGGTAGTAGATCTTGTGGCTCATGAGTGATTTGGCATAACGCAGCTTGCTAGCCCTCATCGGAGCATTCATTTGACTAACATTTATTAGATGGACGACATTTGGTATTTGAGACAAATTTAAGGCTAAGGTCTCTTTACCCGATCGACTCAAATCCCTTTTAGTACTAACCTTGTGTTTTGTTATTTGTATTTTGTGTTTCTTCTTTATTTCTTCATTGCGTTTACATTGTGTTTGTGTTCATTTTATGGTTATCCAGGCTACGTTATGTTATGCCATGTGTTTTCATTGTGTATGCTTCATGTTTTTTGACATGTATGTTGTCTTGCTGCATTTCATACATGTGTGTGTTCCTTTGTGCTTATGTTGTCATGCCTTAGGATATTTGATCATGGGGGATTGCACACTCTCCCTTGATCCTTAGTCATCCTATATATTCAATATTTGGACAATCAAACCTTTCTTGACATATATTTTCTACTTTAGTGTGAGTTTGAGCGTAAGTTCATACTCTCACTAAAGTGGGGGCTAAATGCAGCATCGTAAATTGTCACCCTTGATAATTTCACACAATGTTTTGCTCCCCCTAAATCATTGAGCCTAATTAAGCCCCCTAATTTCCTAAATTATGCATTCTATAGCTTATTTTTACCGTTTTTCGAGAAATTGCAAGCATTAAACAAATGCATTCATTTAATGTCTTGTCCCCGACACCATATTTTCTGGAAAATAGGACCAAGACTGGGATGCCCTTGGGAATCTAAGCCCCTTATTTTACTGGGATCCAAATTTGAATATGTCAATGTCAACACTTAACATTTGAAATTCAAATTGCAAATGTCGGCTACCAAGATCTAATTTATGGGAAATTCAATAAATACCTATAAATACCTAGTTATTGCATAATTTGAAATATACACAAGGAACAAGGAGAATTTATGAGAAATTATTGTCAAGAGCACTATCAAGAAAGTCAAGATTAGTATTTTAGAGCCTTATTGCAACAATTCAAGATCCAAGCATCATATCAAATCCTATGTGAGTTTATGCATGTTCATGTTATCATTATTGGTGAAGGCTAACCCTTGTTGTAGGTCTCCAAACAATTCAAGCAAGTAAGATCCAAGACCTTGAGGTGATGTTCATGACTTCAGTCCTTTATGGAAGCCATTGAAGGTTGGTGAGTTGCAACACTTTGTGGATTCATCATTGCTTCCTTTCATATATCATTTTATCATTGACATTGCCATTGTGGAAGTGGAAACACTAACACAGGGTTTGACTAAGACAAGCCCTTAAATGACACAATCCTTCCTCTCTCTTTTAATGTGTAGGTTTTAGGTTTGAAGGAGATTGAAGAAAGCTTGAAGATCCATTTTCCATTGTTACACTCAAAACCCTACATCTTTTCAAGCTACGAAAACTCACTTACTGAATTATTTGACAAATTTTCAAGTGGGAATTGAGAGCTCAGATCCAACATTAGAGGATTGTGAAAATAGATTTGGGACACCCCTACAAGGAAAAATACGTCCTTGGGAGACTATATCCTCCTACAATGACTGAATTTCCAAATTTTCAAGGCAGGTACACAACACTCTGCCCTTCCCAGATCTGCCTACAAATCCCTGTTATAGTTTTTCAATTATCAAAAGCTTACATTTTTCATATTAGGGCACATAGTCTAATTAGGTTAACTCAATTGCATCAATTCTAATCCATTTTCAAGGCTCAAAAATATGTAGATCCAGGTCTGATTGGATCACCTCCATGGTTGAAATTCAATCTAAACACCTTGTTGATCTCCATCTTAATGAAACACTAGAAAAAGACACCACACAAAATTTAAATCCTAGGTTTTACGCTTTAGACTAGGGTTTTATTTTTCTTTGTTTTAGATACCACGATAGTTTGACCATAAAAAGAATTAGAACATGCATGTATCAAAGTATACATGATATCATATCATCACATCTCTTGCAAACCATGTAAAACTAACATGATACAAGACATCAATGTAAAATCAACAATCACACCCATATCTATATATAAAAATAGTAAAGTTGAAACACCAATAAATACTCAAAGAAACATATACCAAAATGAACCATGCATCTCATGATACATAGTCAAAATATAATCCCAATAATAGGAAATGAATATGTGATCATTACATCCCCCCCTTTAGGATTAAGCTTACTTTTAGAAGCTTGCAACTCAATAAGGATAAGGTAATATTGATACACAATCCTTAAAAAGTAATGGATCTCACTAGATCAACCCTCTATATTGTCACCAAGTCTAGTCCTTAAACCCATAATGCACACATCTCTAAGGGTACACTAGCTAGGTGAATACTAACCACTAGCTATTTAGCCACCTCAAAGATCATAATAGATCTTATAATTGCCACTAAAAATAAAGACAAGATTAGGCCACATAGTCTTGCTAAGCATAAGCAATAAAGGTCCTAACCTAATACTAATACTATGCTAGGAAACTCCATCTAGCTACCTACTAAGAAAAGGAAAGGATTTAAAAATCCTTCAACTCCACTTTACATGATAATTGATAACATGATGTTGCACTTACTATAAATCGCTTAAGATTGAGGCCTTAATACATAATGCTACAAATTAGATACCAAGGACAACTTGTAGTGTCCCTCCATGATTCACCCTTTCTTGATGTTTGATAAATGTTATTTTGATTAATTAACATATTAAATAAATTATTAAATTAAATGGGCACTTGGATGATTAAACATAAATATATTTATTCAAAATTAGAGTTTATAACAAAATTAAAAGTGAAATGAAATATTAAAATAAAATAAATATTAGAATGGAATGTTACAATTAACAAACAATTAAAATAATTAAAAAGATAGACAAAGATTTTGTGGAACACATGCACAGTCTTGAAGTGATTGTCGAGAAAGGAAACTGGTTGTCTATTGCAGATTTTTGAGTTTTATTAGACTTTTGGTTTCTAAAAATAAAACAACTCTCCTTTTTGGTAAATAATTATCATTTTTAGAGATTTGGGATTGGGATTAAGATTTTTTGGGTTTTATGGGGGAAGAAGAAAGGGTTTTGTTTGTAAAATAGTATTCATCTTTGGATTCTAGGGAGTTTATGGAAAATAATTCCATCATTTTGGCTCATATTTCATATTGGGTGATACTGAAGACGGGATGATATTCTGTTTCACAATCGTTCCAAATTATAATTACTGGCTTAGTGCAAATTCAAATAAGAGCAGTTGAATTGGGGCACAATGAGGAATATCCAACAACTATGGCTCCAAAGATCGGTGAAGAAAGAGAGGATGGTGTGTATCATCTGATATAAATTGAACAAAATCTTGAGGAAAGTCACATGCCATAATTTCATTTTAGAAACAAAATGGGAATCTTTGTGCAAGTATGAATCATTATTTGTTGTGTTTTATTTCATTATAAAACAAATATGTTGTTATCTGTTATGTGAAGGAAGTGGTTCAAAGGGTTTATCTATATCTCTTTTGTATATGATATATTTCAAAACCTAGTGTTAGATTCTATTTTATTATCATGTAGCAGATTTCGTTTGAAACTCCCACCATTAATCCATCTTAACTCTTTTCTGTCCAACACGCGATGACCTGAAATTGAGGGTTTTGACTTAGCTCTAAACCATTGACATGTATGTGGGAAATCCAAGCATTAGATCACCCAAATGATAGTGCTCCACAAAACCTAAACCTTCCTTGATATTAATATATCCATGTTAGGCAACCAATTCTGCATTGTCTGAGGTCGTTTATAGTTCTTAGCATCAAAGACGTAATGCTAAGCTTGCAACTAAGACAAAGAAAAAATACTTTAGAATGCACCATAATTTCGAATGTGTGTCACTTCTAAACTGATTCTTGTACAAATAAATGAGTCATACTTGAATTTAGTGAAATTATAATTGCAGCCGCACTACCATGTTTGATTTAAATTCTTTCTCCCACTGGCATCTTAGTATTAAGACTTAGGCTGTCTTGAAGGTGGCTAGAGGGCATGAAGTCCAACCATGTGCACCTAATGATCAACTATATATGTAACACATTAAGGGTTGCTGATGTGTGAAGTAGTGCACAACCCTCAAGCACGCATTTAGAACACAAGCAAAGCTTGCTATGTTAGGATGTGTTCCAACATGCTTCATTAATTCTTAGATTTTGAGAGCCTCCTTGCATAATCCATTTTGTTCCTATCCTATGATCACTGCAGTCCTTGAGATGACATCTCTTTGTGGCATTTTGTCAAACAATTCACATGCCTTGTCCATGCTTTCACATTTTGCATTCATGTCTACCAACACACTTAGTTATGATTTTTTCTCTATGGTTAAATCTAGTCTGTTTGCTGCCCCACAAGCATGTTTTTGTTCAATTGTCTTGATTTGAGATATCTTCTAGATAATGGTTGCAAATACTAGTGTAAATGTGTCTAATATTATCCTAGTTCTACTTAGGTTCAAGTGCACTTAAATATTGTTCTGTAATTACAATATTATACTTGTGTAAATTTGTAGTCAAATTAATTTTTAATCTATTCTTTGGCATTTCGATTTTCATTTGAATGATTGTCGAATCTCTTTTAATTTAGAGTTAGAGTGTGTGTACAAAATGGAAAAATGAACATAAATAATCAACCATAGGGAAACACAAATTTTTCTTGGAAACCTCATGTGTTGCCAAAAATTGTATACCTTTGAAGAAAAGGACAATTTTGTGCCCATTTTGGTTCTACTTTAGGTTCCCTTTCATCAATTTTCACACTAAAACAACATTTATAGGCCCCTAAGGTTCGTTAATTTTGACTTTGAGGCCTGTTATACCTAAGGAATCATTCAACCCCCGAAAAACAACATCAAAATTATTCAAAAAGAACTAATCCCACTTCAAAATCCCTTAGTGGGACTAGGTCGCCCAAGTTGGTGACCTACTCCTTTTTGAGGATTTTTGTAATTTTAAGCAGGAAAATGAATATTTTATCAAAAATTCTCAATGGGTGTCGACCTCTTAGGTCAAAATTACCAACAATTAGGTCTTGTTGCTTATAAATACTTGTTTTTAGGTCATTTTGCCTCTCTCTTAGTCATTTTTCACATCCAACTCTAAGAATCAAGTGCAAAAACATCTTCCTCAAGAAATTTCATCTCTCTCACAACAAAGTTGAAGCTTTTGGACAACAAACTAGGGATTTTTGCAGGTCTTCAAGCTCACTCCACATGATCACACATTGACAAAGGTTGAACATAGATGCCTATGGAGATTCATGGAGAAATCTAGGTTGAAGAGGTGCAACTAGCCACCAAATCACACCTAAAGACTGTTTTCAAAGTGACTCCATCTTCTACTTTCAACCCATTTTCAGATTTGAGGTTTGCATCCCATTTGCATTCATTTTTACACTCATTTGTAATGTTGTAGGGTTTCTAGGATTGAAGTCTTGCATCATTCCAAATCTTTTGCATGCATCTTATTCTAGCACAATAGAATAAAGTTTTGTCTTATTTCAAGTTTTCCTAGTTCTAGACACACTGAGAGCTAGGGTTTTATGCAGATTTTCCATCTCATTGCAAGTTTAAATACAAACTAGGGGTTTGACCAAGGCAAACCACACATTAGAAACCCAAATATCTTCCGTTTTGTAGATTATTTTACAGATTTGAGTCTCAATTCCCATGAAGAAACAACATACAGACCATAGGCCTTTGTGTCCACTTTCAGTTTTCTAGAAAAGCTGAAGGGACTAGGTTGCCCATAGTGGCGACCTAGTCCCACTAGAGGTTCTCGACACAAAAATTAGCAGATTTGGATACCAAGTTAGCAAGAATGGCATTCAGAGCAATTTACCTGAAAAGGGACTAGGTCATCCCACTTGACGTAATTATCCCAGTTGACTCTAAATTCAAATTTCTCAGGTTTTTTGAGGCTTCCACAACTTCCTCTTCAGCCTACATTAGTTTCCAGGTGCACCCACTTGATATAATAGGTCATTTTATTTAGTTTAGTCTTCATTTTGTCATCATTACATTACATCATGTGTTTTCCAACAACATAAGCTCTCTTAGTTAGGTTTACATATTACATTTCACTATTCAATATATTTCAATACATATTCAATCTCTAGCATTGAATGAATCACAAAGTTTAATGCCCCATGATAAAGGAAAATCCCCTTCCTCCTAGGTGAAAACCCTAGGAAGTTGTCGAGGACTCATTCCTTGTCACGCCCCAAAAAGCATTAAATTTTGTGGTTCATTTTTGTGAACCTACATTTAGACACATTGTACTTCTGATTTAGTTTGCATTTGCATCCTAGGAAATTTCTCTTTAGCATTGCATTGAATGTTGCATTGTTTAACAAGGCATCCTAGGGTTTTACACTTTGCATTAGCAAACAAGACTCGTGTTTTGCATTCATTTCCTTGCATAATACTGAAATTTGGCATATATCATATACCCCTGCACATTACATTCCAGAACTCTGCATTTTTCATCAAAAAAATAGAAAAAACTTTAAAATAGCCATACTAGGACTAAGTCGCCACCTTGGGCGACCTAGTCCCAGTACACATGTTTTAGCTGTAATTTCTAAATTTCATTTCTAGATTTTGAAATATCTGTTTCCTTCAGTTTATGCTCTGTTTCAATTCTATTATTCTTTGTTATATGGTTATTATTAGCTTAAAATGGAATTTATGAGTAGCATTAGAGCTTTACATGTTTCACTTTCCACTTTAGTTCCTAGTTCTTTCAAAACACATTCAGTAGAACATACACCTAAAAACATAGAAACCTCACATGATACATTGCACACACTTCTTCACTATAGGAACACTATATCATCTAAACCTTTTAGTAGTGATGATTTGGATAAGCTAGATGAAGCCCTTCAAGGCTTTCTCTCACTCACTTCATCCACTAAGGTTGGTGATGATACAGTTAAAACCTCCCCACCCTTGTCTTCCAAACCTTTTAGTTGTGATGATATGGGCATGTTAGATGATGTTCTTTAGGATTTCATCTCACCTACTTCATCCACTATGGTTTGTTGTGATGAACAACCTCAAATAAAATATGTCAATGTCATCCAACCTCAATTTTTTCTTTACCCACCTTCCCCTAAACTTCCAACCCCATCCCAACCTGAGTTTAGCATTTACCCTCCTAAGCATGATACCATTTCCCACACTCATTATACCCATAATAACCCACATCCCCAACAACCACCTACCTCAAATTCCCTACCATTACCCAACCCTATCTTACCTACGCCTCCTCATTTAAACTCACAACTTAGGGAATATGATTTGGTTGAACAACTTAAAAGAACTTCCGCCAAGATATCCCTTTGGGATCTCCTTCAGAATTCCCCTAACTATCATTCTATGCTTCAAACAAGATTGCAATAGATAGTGGTCCCTCTTGGTACGAATGCTAATGATGTGGTAGCTCTCCTACACGAAATGAACACAACTAATGTGGACATTACGTTCTATCAACATGAGCTTCCTCCATTAGAATTACACAAACAAAATGAATCCTTTATGATTATAGCCTAGTATGATTAGATAGGTATCAAACGGACCCTCGTTGATAATGGCTCTGCTCTAAATGTGTGCAGTGCGAAGCTTCTTGATAGCTAACATGTGGATAGATCACAAATCCAGTCTGATTCCTTATCCATTAGAGGATTTGACAATGTTACAAAGCAACCTCTTGGTGTCATCGCCTTACCCATTACTGTCGAAATGGTTATGCTACAAACTCCTATCCATGTCATGCCCTATGACCTTTCCTACAATCTCCTCTTGGGAAGACCATGGATACATGAGATGCATGTGGTACCCTCGACCCTTCATCAGAAAATGAAATATGTCTATAATAACAGTTTATCAAATTGACATAGACCCCGATCCTGAGAGTTTCTTACAACTTGAAAAGGGCACATCAAGTCCTCTCCATACCCTAATTCCTACCTCCAATATCGTCCCTTTTGAGAAGGATCAACCAGAAGATAAACGCAAGTTTAATTTACTTGGTGACGATTGGGGATCTTTATAATTTAATCCTTCCTTTATGGGTGAGTGTATTGTCACACGAAAAGAGGATACCCAAAAAGAACAATCAATTGTCCTCTCTACCCAACAAGAAGAACACCCTTCCCACACATCAACCTCACCTCTTTTGGAAGAAAATGCAACATATACAACAAATTTTGATGAGATAGATTATCAACAACCACCTAACCCATAAGAAATGGAAAGAATTTATGGACGTGGTTTTGATCTTGTGAAAAAATTAGGCTACAATGGTAAAGGATGTGGAAAGCATGAACAAGGCATTTGTGTACCCATTGAACCTAATACACAAGAAACTAAGATCAGTCTAGGGATTTCCTTTTCTAACGCTACTAAATCCAATCAATGAACCTCTCTCAAAATCAACACTATAACATGCACATCGAGAACCAACCTCATGCTTAAACATCCTGAATTTCTTGATGTGGATTCTCACCTCTTCACCTATGTTCATGATGATGAAGATTTGAAACACTTGTTAGGTGCTTCGGATTGGACTTCTCGCTCCAAGAGACATGCCTCTTGTGCTATGATAAGTTCTGAGCACACCATTAGTAACATTAATGAAACTCACACAAGCATGGAATCATATGATCGTGAAGTTCCTACATCTAATGCACTCCCTTTAGGAGATACCATGGACATACAAATGGATATCATTGATAATGATAAAGCCATTAAGATTGGGAAATGCCTCGACGATGAGGAACAAGATGATCTTGAAACCTCGATTCATACCTTTCCTGAACTATTTTCTTGGAAATATTTTGATATGCCTAGAATAGATCCCTAGATAGTTACCCATAACATTGTCCTTGTTCAAAATGCTAAGCCCGTTCGCCAAAAGATTAGAAAAATGAATCCTAAGATAGCCTTGCATGTTAAAGGAGAACTTGAAAAACTCCTTGATGTGGGTTTCATTCGCCCCATTGATTATTCTCCTTGGATATCAAACATTGTCGTGGTGGCTAACCCCGATAATTGTGTTAGGATATGTATGGATTTTAGAGACTTGAATAAGGCCTATTTAAAAGATGACTTTCCTCTTCCTAACATCGACATGATCGTGGATTCCACTGTTGGACATGCTTTGTTATCCTTTATGGATGGATTTTCTGGGTATAATAAAATCTTCATCAACCCACAAGATCCATACAAGACAACCTTTACATCCGCCTAGGGAACATTTTGTTGGCTTATGATGCCTTTTAGTTTAAAGAACGCTGGCGCTACCAACCAATGTGCAATGACCTTAATCTTTCATGACTACATCCACAAAATCTTAGAAGATTATGTTGATGACATTCTTGATAAATCCTTAACCTACCAAGATAACGTGCATGTCCTCCATCAAATATTCGAACACATGCGTAAATATAACATGCGCTTAAATCCCAAAAAGTGTGTCTTTGGGGTAGATAGTGGTAAAAATTTAGGGTTTATCATATCTCACAGAGGTATCGAGGTGGACACAAAGAAAATTGATGCTATAATTATTATTCCAGCACCTCATAACATCTCCCAATTGCGTACATTGCAAGGATGGATATAAGCCATTCGTCGTTTTGTCACTTGCTTAGCCGATCGTATGTTACCCTTCACGCATCTCCTTAAAAAGGATGTCAATTTCGATTGGAATGATGATTGTAAATAGGATTTTGAGAGTTTGAAAGAATACCTCATCACTCCCCCTGTTTTACAACTTGATATACCCAACAAACTTTCATCCTTTATACAGTTCCTTCTGCCCATGCTCTTGTTGCATTGTTGGCTCAACAAGATCCCAACGGTAAAGAGCATCATGTTTATTATATTAGTAGAACACTCCTTGATTATGAGACCCATTACTCAACAATTGAAAAAAAATGTCTGGCTCTTGTATTCGCTACTAGTAAGTTGCGACATTACTTACTTAACGCCGAAGTACAAGTGATGAGAAAGTTTGACTCTCTTCGATATCTTTTCAAAAAAATAGATCTTTCAGGACGTCTTGCTAAATGGTTCATGTTGTTAACTGAGTTTGACCTTAAGTTTATTACTCAAAAAGAAATCAAAGGCCAAGCCCTAACCAACCATTTAGCTTATGCTCCGTCACCCTTAGTGTTACCCACCAATGACTCTTTCCCTGATGACAATGTGTTTACTATAGACCTTCCTACATGGGAATTGTACTTTGATGGATCCAAGTGTCAAACAGGCTCCGGTGTTGGAGTTATTTTAATTCCACCCATAGGTAAGCCTATTCCCTTATCCTATCACCTCAATTTCCTATGTATGAATAAAATAACTGAGTATGAAGCATTAATTGCTAGATTACGCGCTACTTTAGTCATGGGGGTTAAAGATATAAGAATCTATGGTGATGCACAATTAGTAATTAAACAAATCAACGGTCTCTATCAAACTAAACATGAAAATTTTTCACAATATAAGGATCTCGTTCTCAAGCTGCTAGAGCAGTTTGACTCCTTCACCAATGATAACATCCCTCAAAAAGATAATCGTCACACGTATGCAATGGCTAGTGCGACCTCTCTTATATCTCCTATCGATCCTTCTGAAAAAGTAGTCTTTACCATCCATCCTATTATGAAACCCTCCATCAATGATAGACCTGATGATGTATTTCCCACTTTTCTAGATAATCACTGTGAATGGTATGATGCCATCTATAATTATCTAAAAGATGGTACCATTCCAAAATGTACAACTAGAAATACCCGCATTCGCCTCAAAAAGTTAGCCACTAAGTACATAATCCTTGTCGATACATTGTACAGAAGATACTTCGATGAAATCCTTCTACGATGCCTTAAGGATGTTGAAACTCATGTCACCCTTGAACAAGCTCATTCTAGTACTTGTGGCAGACATTTTGGAGGAAAAACCTTAGTGCAAAAACTCCTTCGCATGGGTTATTATTGGAAAAACATGGAAAAAGATTGCTATGCATATGTTAAGTGATCATCAGTACCAGGAAAATAGTCATTTGATCCACACTCCTGCTTCTGAGCTCTGTTCCCAAATACTTATCTGGTCGTTCTTTGTGTAGGGATTGGACCTAATTGGAAAAATCTCCCCATCTTCTTCTACTAGACATACATTCATCTTTACTGCTACCGACTATTTCACCAAATGGGTCAAAGCTATTCCCCTCTGATCGACAAATCTTGAGGTGATATGTCATTTCTTATTGGAACACATCATCACACTTTGGCCTTCCTTCCACATTAGTCTTGGATAATGGTACACCATTTTAGAAAAATGATGTGAAGAAGTTTCTCGAGACCTTCCATATTCAACATCGGTTTTCAACACCTTACTACCCACAGTCTAATGGTCAAGCCAAAAGTGCTAATAAAATCCTAGAGAAAATCCTTAAGAAGACTGTTAATCAAAACCAAAAATATTGGCATACACAATTACAATATGTGTTATGGGCATATCACACAGGTGTTTGTTCTTCTATAGGAAATACACCTTTCAACCTTGTTTACGATATCGAGGCTATCCTACTTTTAGAGTTAGAAATTCCCACATTGAGGATTTCTCTCCAAGGTCTTGTTGATAATGACACTTATGCGGAACAATGTTTACACCAACTTGAAATGCTTGATGAACAACGCATCAACGCTCTCGACCATCTTCAAGATTACGCTAAATAGTTGCAACGCAAACACGATGTTGGTGTCATTCCTAGAACATTTAACAAAGGTGATTTGGTTTTATATGAAAACCAACATAACACCACCATCGATTACGCCGACAAAGGTAAATTCAGTCCTAATTAGTTAGGCCCCTATATGATCAATAAAAATTATGGATCCGGTGCTTATACCTTAACCGAGTGCGATGGAAATCATCTTAAAGATCTCATTAATGTTGTGCATTTGCATAGGTATTATGTCTAATCCCCTTTTGAATGGTATGAATCGTAGAGCAGTGTTGTTACAACTATCAGATTCTATCCTATTGGCTCTCTCATTGCTTCATTCTTGACACATCATTATGCTTGTGTCCTAAACACTAAAGTGGTTATTTAATTCATTTTTATAATTACTTTAGATTTCATACTGTTCACTTTTCCCTCTTGTGTGTTATGTTACTTTAAAATCATAAGTGCATAACATATTTACTCTTTATGTTCTATCTAACATACATTCTAAACATGTTTTAATTAGATCACATACATTATATTAAATCATGTTGCCATTAATTAAATACTCTAACAAAGGCTATTTAATTAATCACATTGTCATTTAACATCCACCCAAATAAATTACACCATCTAAAATACAAATGCATATATATACATATATCAAAAGTCTTTTGTACATGTCATCATAGTATACAGTGTCACTGAGGACTGTGATTACCAGATCCCTCGAGATCTAGTACTCGCGTTGTATCAGTAGTAGGACATCGAGAGATAGTCGTGCGTGATCGTGATCGTGATCCACTGAATCTGAGCATGAACTACATCCCCTCCATCCATGCGAGTGTCAACCACTTCTCACCTACTATCTGATCCCTCTATGCCTATAACCGTGCCACCTCTCTCTCTAGTCTCTCCACCTCTGTTGGGGGTTATGATGGTTGTGCCTGTGGTGCAACTCTCACTCGGTGGATCTACCTCCTTAGGCCCTCATAAGCTGCCCGCAGTCTCGCAAAGGGTCTCAGGGTATCTGGCTCTCGCTCCATGATCAGTGGGGGAACACAGTTAGAATCCATCTCCTCTTCATCAAACACTGTCGACACTATCTCTATGGTTGTCTGATGTAGGAACTCTCGCCAACCCTTCGTAGGCCCTACAAAATCAAACCAAAATTTCATCAGTACACATCATGATATATATATATATATATGCATTAAATAATACATCAAAATATAACATACATATATTAAAATTAAACATCATCACCTATATCTCTGGTAGAATGAGGAATGTCCACCTCATCGTGTGTAGGGGGTATAGATGATGTCCTCGCCTCCCCTCGGCTATAAGTTCTGGCACCTGGTCCTGCTACTATTCGGGATCTAGTCATATATATAGGTGAGACCTCTCCCTACTCATATCGGTCCCTAGTTGCTACCTCATCATCACCACTCGGGGGTGGCTCCTCTACTCTATCCTCCTCCTCCTCCTCATCCTGCTCCTCATCCTCTTCCTCTCCCTCTTGTTCGTCGTAATCCAGATCTGCATCCTCATCATACTCCTCATCAATAATATCAGTAAATATGTCAGCAATCTTGTAAAGTGTCTCCTTGGCTATGTCCTCCCTCTCTCTGTCCTCCCCCTCAATTGGTACATGCTCTGCATCTCCCATTGGCTCATCCATCGGGAAAACTAGATTTGTTCGCAATGCTCCCCACCACTCCTCATAGTCCCATGTGGCCCCAACATCATCTGCATCATCCACAGGTGGTTGATCATGATCAAAATAGTCATAGTCACTTTGGATGACACCATCTAGTGTGAACTGTGTTGTATCACCTAGCCTCCAGGCACTCCGAATAGACCTCCTGAATGATGACCGTGGTTGTGGTGGGGTTTGTACCTATCCAAACTGCCTCATAACCCGATCATAGTAAAACGATCGCACTATGTGATCGTGCCATCCTACCAAGAACTTGCTCATTTGTAACCTCCTCAGCTATCTAGTGTGATCTGGCCACCAAAGAACAAGCTGGTACAACCTCCATAGGATATTCTCCTCATCCAGCCGGTCGAATCTCACCCTCCAAAAGTGCAGATCACCGTACTGTGATAGTCATCGTAATGGGTAGCCAAATGCTTGTGGATAGCCTATTGCTATTGGATACGGGAAGCCAACTGGCCGAGTATATGTGATATTCTCTAAACACCAAACCCATAGGACCGTAAAATGTACCATACTATCAAGCTCCCGAAACACAAACCAACCTAGATCATAGTACAAATGAGATAGAATGCATCATCCCCATACATAAACCGTCTAATGCTCTATCATCCCTCATACTAGGTGCACTAAACCACCCTCAAGATGTGTTGCTCATCCATCCAACAAGAGGACCAATGCTATTGTATGCATCATAATCTACCTAACCACTGGTGCTCGTGAGTAGAGTAACATAGCTAGATCAATCTATCCCGCAACCCTGTCATCATGCACTAGATCGTCAACACAGTATTGCATGTCTTCCCGCTGCTCCTGGAAGGAACGAACCATCTATAGACGCACCCACTCGCACGAATAGGGACTCAAAGTATGTGGTGGACCTCCTCTAACATGATAGTCATCTCACCCGTCGACAGGTGGAAGGTGCATGTGTCGGTATTCCACCGCTCACATAATGCAATCAACATGGCATCATGATACCTCATGAGAGGCATGAGATATGCCCAGTATATCCCCACCACCTACAGATGCTCTATCTCTGTTGCTGATAAATCCGAAGCCAAGTCTCTTAGGAAACTTAACTGTCTACCTTCTAGACGCTGACGAGAACGAGTGGGTACCTATACAAATCATCAAAATATGCTATCTAAATCATCTAATCTCATCAATTCTACTCTAATTCATTATTCCAATGTGCTAATGTTGTTCTAGTGTGCTTTTCCTATGGCCCTAGACACTTTAGAACCCTTTTGGGATACTTCGCGAAGAAACAAAACACTTCACGAAGAAAAGGGACACTTTGCAAACAAAAGGACACTTTACAAAAAAAAGGGATAATTTGTGAACCTTTTTTTTTCCAGGACCCTAATCTAATATAAACATGTATTAAATTCATTCTATAATTAAAAAATCACAAAGCAAAGGCTTTAGAATCAACTGACCTCATGCTATCAATTGCCGCTCGCTCCCTGATCCCGCAACACGTCCAATCTCGTAGGGGTGAAATTGCGTGTGCTCGGCGTCCTCTCATTCTCTCCTTGTCACTCTTCAATGCCAAAAAAGGTAAATGAGCAAGTAAGTGCACAATTACTCTATTTTCATTCCTTTTTACTAACTCATTTTACTCACATGTGCACAATTGTAACTTTTTACCATGTTAGCCTTTTGTGTGCTTTTCATTCAAATATTCATACCGAGTGCTCGTGAGCTCTATTTTTGATGTCGTTTGTTGCGTCAGAATCATGTTTCCACACCCTACATCATCACTCACCTATAGTTATGAGGCATGGTACTTGGAAATTCCCTCCGATATGCGTGTCCTCATTCAACGTGGTTAGATTGCTACCTTGATTCCACCTTCGTAAAGCAATCGAAATCAAGGGGGGGCATACATCTACCCTCGAATTTTATCTTTAGAGATTAGATAAGAGGATTTTTAGGACTTCTAATGAATTTTTGTTGCAGGATGCAATTCCTATCATTGTGGTTTTGCATATAACTACATTGGGGGCTTCATTCTCCCACCTTTTAAATGAGTATCCTTTTACGAAAATAAGGTGTATTGTTTGTTTAAAGTCCTTTATCTTACATATGCATGTAGAGTCATATGGGCGCTAAAGTGGGGGCTAAATGTGTCACCAAAAATTGTACACCTTTGAAGAAAAGGAAATTTTTGTGCCCATTTTGGTCCTACTTTAGGTTCCCTTTCATCAATTTTCACCCTAAAACAACATTTATAGGCCCCTAAGGTTCATTAATTTTGACTTTGAGGCCTATTATACCTAAATAATCATTCAACCCCCAACAAAAAACATCAAAATTATTCAAAAAGCACTAATCCCACTTTAAAATCCCTTACTGGGACTAGGTCGCCCAAGTTGTCCTTTTTGAGGATTTTTGTAATTTTAAGTGGGAAAATGAATATTTTATCAAAAATTCCAGATGGGTGTCGGCCTCTTAGGTCAAAATTACCAACAATTAGGTCCTGTTGCTTATAAATACTTGTTTTTAGGTCATTTTTCCTCTCTCTCTTAGTCATTTGTCACATCCAACTCTAAGAATCAAGTGCAAAAACATCTTCCTCAAGAAGTTTCATCTCTCTCATAGCAAAGTTGAAACTTTTGGACATAAAACTAGGGCTTTTTGTAGGTCTGGAAGCTCACTCCACATTCAAGATCATACATTGACAAAGGTTGAACATAGATGCCTATGGAGATTCATGGAGAAATCTAGGTTGAAGAGGTGCAACTAGCCACCAAATCACACCTAAAGACTGTTTTCAAAGTGACTCCATCTTCTACTTTCAACCCATTTTCAGATTTGAGGTTTGCATCCCATTTGCATTCCTTTTTACACTCATTTGTAATGTTGTAGGATTTCTAGGATTGAAGTCTTGCATCATTCCAAATCTTTTGCATGCATCTTATTCTAGCACAATAGAATAGGGTTTTGTCTTATTTCAAGTTTTCCTAGTTCTAGACATACTTAGAGCTAGGGTTTTATGTAGATTTTCCATCTCATTGCAAGTTTAAATACAAACTAGGGGTTTGACCAAGGAAAACCACACATTAGAATCCCAAATATCTTCCGTTTTGTAGATTATTTTACAGATTTGAGTCTCAATTCCCATGAAGAAACAACATACAGACCATAGGCCTTTGTGTCCACTTTCTATTTTCTAGAAAAGCTGAAGGGACTAGGTTGCCCATAGTGGTGACCTAGTCCCACTAGAGGTTCTCGACACAGAAATTAGTAGATTTGGATACCAAGTTAGCAAAAATGGCATTCGGAGCAGTTTACCTGAAAAGGGACTAGGTCGCCCCACTTGACGTAATTATCCCAGTTGACTCTAAATTCAAATTTCTCAGGTTTTTCGAGGCTTCCACAACTTCCTCTTCAGCCTACATTAGTTTCCAGGTGCACCCACTTGATATAATAGGTCATTTTATTTAGTTTAGTCTTCATTTTGTCATTATTACATTACATCATGTGTTTTCTAGCAACATAAGCTCTCTTAGTTAGGTTTACATATTACATTTCACTATTCAACATATTTCAATACATATTCAATCTCTAGCATTGAATGAATCACAAAGTTTAATGCCCCATGATAAAGGAAAATCCTCTTCCTCCTAGGTGAAAACCCTAGGAAGTTGTCGAGGACTCATTCCTTGTCACACCCCAAAAAGCATTAAATTTTGCGGTTCATTTTTGTGAACCTACATTTAGACACATTGTACTTCTAATTTAGTTTGCATTTGCATCCTAGGAAATTTCTCTTTAGCATTGCATTGAATGTTGCATTGTTTAACAAGGCATCCTAGGGTTTCACACTTTGCATTAGCAAACAAGACTCATATTTTGCATTCATTTCCTTGCATAATACTGAAATTTGGCATATATCATATACCTCTGCACATTACATTCCAGAACACCGCATTTTTCATTAGAAAAACAGAAAAAAACTTAAAAATAGCCATACTAGGACTAAGTCACCACCTTGGGCGACCTAGTCCCAGTACACATGTTTTAGCTATAATTTCTAAATTTCATTTCTAGATTTTGAAATATCTGTTTCCTTCAGTTTATGCTCTGTTTCAGTTCTATTATTCTTTGTTATATGGTTATTATTAGCTTAAAATGACATTTATGAGTAGCATTTGAGCTTTACATGTTTCACTTTCCGCTTTAGTTCCTAGTTCTTTCAAAACTCATTCAGTAGAACATACAACTGAAAACATAGAAACCTCACATGATACACTGCACACACTTCTTCACTATACGAACACTATATCATATACTTGATGATATACTTGAGATGTGTGCATGAGGTTCTTTGCCATGCACTATTTTTCCTTCTAGTGTTGGTCTTTTGTAAGCGAGATGGTCTATGCCTCACTTTGTATGTGGGTTCTTGTGAACTAGTAGAGGGTGTAAGACAACTTTAACTTGCTTTATGTATTGGGTCTCCTAGTTGCAAGTAGGGGGAGTGGCTCTCAATGGGGGCCGAAACCCAAAGTGGTTGACCAGGATAACCCATTGGGGGTTTCTTAATCTATTGATAACCTAAATAATAGATTAGGGGGTTGGGTAGATTTCACATTAATCAAGATAATGTTATGCCTCACTCATGGCTCAAGTGCTCGTTTAGGTTTGAGATGAGATGGGAAGGCCTGGAATGGAAAGATCAACTACCTTGTCCTCATGAAAGGTATGTTGATTCCGCATGAGATTGTATGGGGGTTGGGATCGATAGAGGCTACCAGGATAATCCAAGATGGGGGATGGGGTCTAGGAAGATCTACCAAGATAACCCATATCAAGATGTACGATGACACTCCTCCCTAATGCAATCTAGCATTCCCTAGTCATGTGTTCCCCTTTTTTGTGTACATACCTTTGGAAGTGGTGTCTTTGTTATGTGATGTCATGTTGCACTTTGTTATGTTGTAGCCATGTTTAGTACTTTGTATTAGCCTTTTGTCTTCTTGACTGTTTGATGTAGTGGGACCTTATTGTTATCTCCTAGCATAGGGGGTGGATCTTAGGGTTCCACATGGTCTGGTGGATTGTGCTTTTTCCTCCATTAGGTTCCTTGTTGTTGTTCATGTACATGGAGGATGTAACTTATGTAGCAGATTTTGGATCTTGTACTAGTTCAAAGAGACATTTTCTTATGTTATGTATTGAACTTGTATCTCATTTGTATCATGTAATGTAATCTTGATGTATTCTTCCCGTTGTATTCAGGGAAGCATTGATGTAAGCTTGTAACAATGTAATGATGTACGCCCATGTAATAGAAATTGAATATGTACTCATTTGTTCTTAGTGTATGATCTTTAATGATTATGTATATGATGTCATGTATGGAAATGTATGTGTTTATTCATTTAATGTGACAGATTTAAAAATGAACTCTTGTTGTTAGTTAATTCATGATGTATGTTTAGATCTTGTTAATAGTTTTGTTAGTAATGCAATCATGTAACCTTAGAGGACATAGCTTAGCTTATATGTTATGTTTAGATATGATTTACACTTCTTGTTAGTTCTTTTAAAAAAAAATTGTGGTGTTATTGTTGTATAGTAGTGTTGTCCTATGGGGTTCTTTGGTGGGGAATTACACAACTATTCCTCAAATCCACAAAACACACTACCTCACCTCAATACTTACCAAAAACATGCCCCACCTTCTGAGATGATTTATCTATGAGGTTCTACCTTAGGTTCCACTCTAAGAAGAAATTAGTTTCTTAACAATCTACTTCCAAGAACCTAGAACTAGGAATACCTCATGGCTTCTTATAGGAAATAATCTCATCAACATCATCCAAAAATAATAAGCATTCCCAACAATTGACGCTTAGCAACCCAAAAATCACAAGGAAAACATCCAAGGAGACAACTAAACACAAAACATAGGAGCATAATTTCATTCTAAACCACAATCATGCTCAACTATGGGAAATGTAAAGGTTAGAAAACCTAACAAGGCCATGAAATCATGGTCAACAAGGTGACAAAAAATATCTACATGGCTCGCACACCAAGTATTATTAAAATATAATACATGGGTAAGTGCACCAATCTGTGACACAATTTCGGTGCCAAATTACAAAAAAAAACTGTAATAGGCCATATTGCGCTCTTTCTTTTTGCAATGAATTTTGGAATGCATTTTTCTAAACTCTTTTATTTTCACTTTCTCTTCCAGGGAAACTATATACATGAAATAAGCATTCAAGTATAAGTTGACATTTACATATGGACATTTACTTTCTTATACTTTAAGCTATATTACATGTATATAGGTAGGATGTTTGAGAGTGGTTTAAGATATCTGGGAATTATAATGCAAATTATAGTTTTTGGAAGATCTTAAAAATTTCAGACTTAGTCAAATTTCAGTAATCAACAATTCAAATTTTAGTAATTAGGAGGTCAAATTTTAGTAGTCAACAAGTTGTATCATATTTATCTCTCCTTCTCTCTACTCTCTATCTCTCCACTCCCTCTCTCTCTCTCTCCCTTCCTCTCTCTCTCCCCTCTCTCTCTCTCTCTCACACACCCCTCTATCTCCTCCCTACATCTGCTTCCCTCCCTCCCCTCTCTACTTCTCTCTACATCTCCTTCGCTCTCTACTTATCTTTATCTCCCCCCTCTCTCTCTCTCTCTTTACCTACCTCTCCCTCCATCACTTTGTATCTCACTTATGTCTCCCTCTCTACCTCTTTCCCTCTCCACTCTCTATCTCTCCTCTCCCTCCCTCTACCTACATCTCTCTCTCACTCTTTATCCCTCTCTTCCCCCACTTTCTCTCTAACTCTCTCCTCTCTATCTCATAATTCTCTCTCCCTCCCTCTCACTCTCCCCTCTCTATCTCACCACTCTCTCTATCTCTCTCTATCACACACAAACCTCTATCTCCCTCGCTAACACTCCCTCCCTCCATCCTTCCCTCTCTACTTCTCTCTATCTCTCCTCTCCCTCCCTCTCTCAACCTCACCCTCCCTCCCCTTCTTTTTGTCTCTCCTCCCAATCTCTCTCACTATTGTCCCTCCCTCCCTCCATCTCTTTCTCTCTCAATTGATCCTCTCTATCTCACCATTCTCTCTCTCTCACTCACACACACACCTCTATCTCCCTCCCTATCTCTCCCTCTCTCCCTCTCTCCCTCCCCTCTCTACTCTTTATCTCTCCTCTCTCTTTCCCTCTCTA
Source organism: Sequoiadendron giganteum (assembly GCA_007115665.2). Taxonomy (NCBI): domain Eukaryota; kingdom Viridiplantae; phylum Streptophyta; class Pinopsida; order Cupressales; family Cupressaceae; genus Sequoiadendron; species Sequoiadendron giganteum. Next base: position 357,717,872 of record CM021110.1, on the reverse strand, counting down.
TACATACCTCTCCCTCCATCACTCTCTATCTCACTTATGCCTCCTTCCCTACCTCTTTTCCTCTCTACTCTCTATCTCTCCTCCCCCTTCTTCTACCTACCTCTCTCTTTGTCTCTCCATCACTCTCTTTCTCTCTCACTCTCTCCTCTCTATCTCACCATTATCTCTATCCCTACCTATCACCCCCTCCTCTCTAAATCACCATTCCCTCTCTCCCACTTTCCCTCCTTCCCTCTCACTCCCTCCTCTCTAAATCACCAATAGCTCTATCCCACTTTCCATCATTCCCTCTATATGTCTCACTTATCCCTTTCTACCTCTCCCTCCCTCCAACCTCCCTCTCTCTCTTTATCTCTATTTCTCATTCTCTCCTTACCTCTCTACTCTCTATCTCACCACTCTCTCCATCTGACTCTCCCTCCTTCCTTCTCTCCCTCCTATTCATCCCTCTCTCCTTCCCTCTATACCTACCTCTCCCTCCACTACCTACCACTCTCTCCCTCACTCCTCTTTCTCTCTTACTCTCTCCTTCCATCTCTACTCTCTATCTCTCCCCCCTTCCCTCTCTAATCTCTTTCTCTCTCTCCCCTTATTTTCTCTCCTTTCACTCTCTCTCCCTCTCTCACACACTCACCTCTAGCTCCTCCTTTCCTCTCCCACCATCCCTCCACTCTCTACTTCTCTCTATATATCATCTCTCTCTACATATCCTTCCCTCTCTATTTATCTTTATCTGCCCTCTCCCTCTCTTTACCCACCTCTCCCTCCATCACTCCATATCTCAACCGTCTCTCTCTCTCT
>CM021110.1:357671855-357716971 GCA_007115665.2 Sequoiadendron giganteum | reverse complement strand
GAGAGGGAGAGAGGGAGACCGAGAGAGAGAGAGAGAGAGAGAGAGAGAGAGAGAGAGAGAGAGAGAGAGAGAGAGAGAGAGAGATGATGGAATGATATATATGTAGAGAGAGTTGAGATAGAGATAGAGTAGAGAGGGAAGGAGAGAGGGCAAGGGAGGGAGAAGTTAGAGAGAGAAGAAGGAAGGTGGATAGATTGAGAGAGAGAAGGAGGGAGAGAGGGAGAGAGAGAGAATGAGGTATAGAGGGATAGGTAGGTAGAGAGAAGTAGAGAGGGAATGAGAGTTGGAGGGAGAGGTAGGGATAGACAGAGAGAGAGAGGTAGGTAGAGAGAGTAAAGGGAGATATAGAGAAGTGGAGAGGGAAGGAGAGATGGATGAAGAGGTAGGGATCGAGGGAGAGATAAGGATTTAGAGAGACGTGAGAGAGTAAAATAGAGAGAGAGAGAGAGGTAGGTAAGGAGAGAGAGGGGGAGATAAAGGGAAGTAGAGAATGGAGGAGAGAGGGAAGAAGAGATAGGGAGGGAGAGATAGGTGAGATAGAGAGAGGAGGGAGGGAGGGATATTTAAGGAGAGAGAGGTGAGATAGAGAGAAAGAAAGTAAAAAGGGAAGGGGGAGAGAGAGAGGTGATAGAGAGAATTAGAGGCGTAATGAGGAAGGTAGAGAGATTGAGAGAGGGAAAGAGAGAGGGAGATAAAAAGAGGTATATAGGGGTAGGTTAGACAGAGAGATGTAGAGAGAATTTTGGTGGAAGAGAGAGAGGAGGGAGGGATATGTAAACATGGATAGTTGAGATAGATAGAAGGAGAGAGATATAGGTAGAGAGAGGGAAAAGAGAGATAGAAAGAGGGAGAGGGAGAGAGGAGAGATAGAAAGAGGGGGAGGGAGGGAGAGATAGAGAGAGTAGAGAGGGATGAGAGAGATAGAGAGAGGTGATAGAGAGAGACCTAGAGAGGGAAAGAAGGTGGAGATATTGAAAGAGAGGAGGCAAGGAGGGAGAGAGAAATAGGTATAGAGGTGCAACTAGGTAGAGAGAAGTAGATATGAAAGGAGAGATATAGGGAGAGGTAGGGATGGAGAGAGAGGTGAGACAAAAATAGAGAGAGGTATAGGTAGATAGAGGGAGGAGGAGATAAAGAGAAGTATAGAGGGAAGGAGAGAGGGAGGAAGAGGCAGGGATGGAGAGAGAGAGGTGAGAGAGATAAGAGAGAGGAGGGAGGGATAGGTAGGGAGAGATTGGTGAGATAGAGAGAAAGAGAGTAGAGAGGGAAGGGGAAAGAGAGAAGTGAGATAGGTGATAGAGATGTGTGATGGAGCTGAAAAGTATAGAGATAAGGAGGAAGGTGGAGAGATTGAGAGGGAAGGAGGGGGGAGGGAGAAAGATGTATAGAGGGATAGGTTAGATAGGGAGAAGTAGAGAGCATAGGTGGGTGAAAGGAAGAGAGAGGGAGAGAGAGAGGGGGAGAAAGAGAGGTGAGATAGAGAGAAGTAGAAAGGGAAGGAGAGAGAGAGGGGGAGATAGAGAAAATTAGAGAGGGAGGGAGGGAAGGAGAGATAAGTGAGATAGAGAGAACTAGAGAGGGAAGGAGAGAGAGAATGGCAAGATATAGAGTAGAGAGGGAAGGAGAGAGAGAGGGGAGCAGAGAGTGAGAGAGAAAGAGGGGAGAGAGAGGGATAGGTAGGTATAGAGAGAGGTGATATAGAGAGTAGAGAGATATATATAGAGATAAAAGGAGAGGGATGGGAGATAGAGAAATGTAGAGAGGGAAGGAGGGAGGGAGATAGATATTGGAGAGGGAAGGAGAGAGAGATGGACATGTAGAGAAATAGTTCTTGAGCTCAAGGAAGATATTGTTAGATAAAGGGATGGAGATAGTGAGAGAGAGAGAGGTCTAGAGAATAAGAGATGAAAATGAGTGAGATAGAGAGAGAAAGATGAAATTTGACCTCCTGAGTACTAAAATTTGACCTCCTAATTATTGAAATTTGACATGTTGATTATTGAAATTTGACTAAGTATGAAATTTTTAAGATCTTCCAAAAACTATAATTTGCATTATAGCTCCTAGAGATCTAAAACCACTCTCAAACATCCTACCTATATATACATAAAATATAACTTAAATTATAAGAAATTAAATGTCCATATGTAAATTTTCATATTTCATGTATATAGTTTCGTTGACAGAGAAAGCAAAAATCAAAGAGTTTACAAAAATGCATTCCAAAAGTCATGAATGACATTTGGCGCTCACCAAATTTGGCACATGCCAAATGAAGCAACCCATTTGGCGCACGCCAAATTTGGCGAGTGCCAAATAAGTTGCATTGGGAAATACCAACCCTATGGGTTGGATTTTGCATTGGGCATCCGACCCAAAGGTTTGGACAACCATTTCATGAAAATGATGTGATTTTTTGAAAGGGTGCAAAATTTCATCATATTTTCGTTTGTGCTCCACGTCTCATTTGCATGTCTTTCAATGAAAGTTTATAAAAAAACCGTGATAGTGTTAACCTCTCTCTTAGCTATCTAAATAGATAATTTATTTTTCATTTTGATTTAGTTAAGGTTTTGATCCATGGCTTCTATTGTAAATGCCTTCATTTTTGGTCAAAAACCGACATGTGCTAGGTTTAGGATAGATTTTTACTCGTTCATCGGAACATGAAACAAATTACATTTTTTGAAACTAGACTCCATTCTACACATGATGAAAAAAAAAATCAATTTTCGATTAGTTTGCAAAAAAATTGGGGAGCACGCTCAAATATCAGCTTTTTAGGATGTGTCCACTTTGAAAATTCATAAAATATTATATATTCATTAAAAAAATTATCCAAAAGAATGAGGATAAACTACATGGTGTTAGCTAATTTCTCACTGTTGGGATTTTTGAAATTCTAAAAAAAAGTTGATCAAAAAGGGGGGAGCCCTCAGGCGCTATACTATTTTTTTTGATAAAAAAAAGGACCTATTTTGCCCCTCTCCCCCCCCTTTTTGAGACCCTTAATCTTCATTAATTTTAAAAAACAATAGTAGCTTAGAAAATAGTCTTAGAGCACTTCAACTTTTGTTCTTGCTGCATACTATCTCCATTTTCTCATGCAAATCAGATTTTGCTGATTTCAAGAAGAAAAAAAGTGGCATCTTAAGAGCCAAAATTGTGTCACAGATTGGTGCACTTACCCACATATGATAGCCAATTATTCAAAGAAGAATTTCATCCCTTCCTACACTAAGCTAGGAATACCCCTAAAATACTAAGGATAAACTCGTAAAAATACTAGATTCACCCAACTAACAACAAAAATAGAAAGATAAATAATTATAATGTAATAAAAATGCAGAGGGTATTGCAGTGGACCTTGTGAAGATCCAAGTGATCATTGATTGGCCTGCACCCACTAATGTGGAAGAGATACATAGTTTCATGGGGTTAGCAGGTTATTACAGACGCTTTGTTCAAGGTTTCTCGAGGATAGGAAATCCTATCACTTCTCTTCAGAGGAAAGGGAAGAGATTCGCCTGGTTAGAGCAGTGTGAGGAAGCATTTCAGACTCTGAAGGATAGGTTGACCAGTGCACTGATTCTTGTGATACCTAATCCTACTACATATTTTGTTGTCTGTACAAACACATCTTTGGAGGGATTAGGAGCAGTCTGATGCAGGATGGTCGAGTTATTGCGTATGAGTCTCGCAAACTCAAGGATCATGAGTTGAATTACACCACACATGATCTTGAGTTAGCAGTGGTAGTACAAGCTTTGACGAGATGAAGACATTTTCTATTGGGGCACAGATTTGAGTTGCATAGTGACCATTGAAGCCTACAATACATCTTCATGTAGTCTAATCTTAATGCTAGGCAGGGGTGATGGATAAAGTTCATTTGCGAGTATGACTTTGAGGTGAAGTTCATCTAGGGGAAGGAGAACGTGGTTGCCGATGCTCTCAGCAGACGAAGACACGAGTTGTCAGAGTTGACTCTTGGTGTGGATTTGAGGAGTCAAATTCTTTATGCACTTCTTGTAGACAGTTGGTATCAAGAGGTGAGATTAGAGATAGAGACAGGCAAGACTCTTTAGGGAATATTCTAAGGATATTCTGTAGAGTCAGATGGTTTGTTGAGACACATGGGACACATTTATGTTCCATATTCTGGAGATCTTCATACCTTGGTTATGATAGAGGCACATCAGGCACCCTATTCAGTTCATCTTGGAGTGAAGAAGATGCATGTTGATTTGCGACAACTCTACTTCTAGGCATGTATGAAGAGAGATATCACTGACTTTTTGTTGAGGTGTTTGGAGTGTCAGTGAGTGAAGGCTAAACACCAACATCTGACAATAATTTTGTAGCCACATTTGGTGCTAGAGTGGAAATGGGATATAATCTCATTGGATTTCATTGTTGGGTTACCCAATTCTTAGCGATGACACGATGCCATTATGGTGATGGTGGATAGGTTGACGAAGGTAGCACACTTCTCACCTATACTTTCATCTTATAATGCCTCATCTCTTGCTAGAGTGTTCATGGGAGATATTGTTAGGTTGCACGGTATTCCTCGTCAAATTGTTTCTGACAGGGATCTTATGTTCACCTCAGCTCTTTGGACGTCATTGCAACATGCGATGGGGACACAGTTGAAGTTTAGTTCAATGTATCACCCCGAGATAGATGGACAGACCGACAGGGTCAACCAGATCCTCTAGGATATGTTACGCATGTATGTGATGGACCAACATACACGATGGGAGGATTATCTCTATTTAGTGGAGTTTGCTTATAATAATAGTTATCAGAGTTCGATTGGTATGCCTCCTTTCCAAGAGTTGTATGGATGACCATGTCAGACTCCTTTGAGTTGGGATCAGTTAGAGGATATAGTTCTATTGGGTCCTAAGATGCTTCAGGATATAGAGCAGTAGGTGATTCAGATCAGGGAACATTTGGTTGTTGCACAGGATAGGCAGAAAAAGTATGCAGATGCGTATCACGTGAACTGTCAATTTTTTGTAGGTGATCGAGTCATTTTGCGAGTGCATCCACGAAAGAGTCCAATCCGATATGGAAGGGGCTCTAAGCTCACACCTCGCTTTGTCGGGCCATTTAATATTCTTGAGAATATTGGGCCAGTAGCTTACCGTCTTGCTTTTCTACCCAATCTGTCATGCATACATGATGTATTTCATGTTTCAGTACTCAAGCCTTACCACCCTGATATATCTCACATTCGTGACTGGAATGCCTTATAGGTAGAGGATGGGTAGTTGGCTTTGGAGCCCGTGACCATCACGTAGCATAGGAGACTCACCCTCACTGGTTGAGATATTGAGCAGGTTAGGGTCCAGTGGGATTAAAGAGATGATACTTTGGCTACCTAGGAGGATTCAACTAGGATGAGGGAGCTCTCTCCCTATTTGTTCGAAGGCTTCCAAGAGTAAGCCTGATCCTAGGGGGGGAGGATGTAGCACCCCTCCGATTTGCTTATGTTTTCAGATGGTGCTTTTACTTTGATAGAGTATGATACTATGATGTTCTTTGATCGCTGACATTAGCGTGATGATGGTTTTTCTATTTAAATGTGATGGTACACTTTATGGATGATTATTGTTTATGACATGCTTTCTGGATAGCATAGTTGATTATTTGAGTTGATATTGATATATGCTTATTTGTAGTTAATTGATGTTTTAATTTCATTAGTTTTGATGTGACACTATATTGGTGAAGGGAATGAGATTGCATCACTCGCTTGTGAGTGCCCTGTGATTTCGTGATTTTCTCTTCACAGTGTGAATGTTCATGATATATATATATATATATGTATGACATATGCTTTGATTGCAGGATTGCAGGTACTAGACATCGACTCCACTTGGATTCATAGGTTTGAGCATGTCCATTTCCCAACAAAATAGTTGATTGGGAGATAGTAACAGAGTTTCCTTGTCAAACTACAACCATAGTCACAGTGTGTCGTCAGTCTTTATTTTGGTCATGTTATGTTGTCATGTTGTCCTTGTTTGTCTTGTCATTTATTTATTTTGCAAGGTATGTTCTTTGGGAAATTATTGTTTATAATATTTTAAATGTTTTAAAGTGATTATTTTGTAAAGTGATTTAATCTTTGAGATTAAATTTATTTTAATTTAGTGATTAAATTAATTATATTAAATTTAATTAAAAATTAATATGTGATTTTGAATTATTAGATGCACAAATATCTTGGAAATGTTTTAGAGGAAATATCTATGATTTGGTTGGAAAGATATTTTATTTGTGACATGTGTTAGAAAAAATTAAACATTGTGGTTGGGAATTAATTCTCGGATAGAACAATTACATTAACTGAAAGAGGAAAGAGGCTACTTCATGACAATGAGAAAAGATATTTTAGGGAGGTTGTTGAAAGATTGTTTTTGAAAATTGGGGAAGAAGTTCTCGGAAAAAATTTGGCTCTGGTTTTGTTTTCATGTCTTTCTGGAAAAGTGGATAATTTGGAAGAAGCTTTGGTAAATTAGAATGTGAAGGCGAAGCTCTACTTTGAATATCATTTCCTCAAGCTTTTGGAAATAGGTTCTATAATTGTTTTTATTTATATGCAAATTGGAAAGATTGCCTGTACAAAGAAGAATATTATATTTGTTTAGAAGCTTTATTATATTTCAAAAATGTAAAAGATTGTCGTGTTTGGAAAATTGCAGTAAAAGCTTTAGAGCTTTTGTAGAAATTGATTTAAAAAAAATAGAATTCCCATAAAGATTTTGTAGAGAAATTTGAAAACCTCTGTAGGAATTGTTTTTAAACAAAAGAAATCCCAAAGGGAAAACAATAGAAGATTTGGAAAATCTCTGTAGGAATGGATTTAAAATCTTCCTGTCAAAATTGGTGGAAAATCTTGTTTGTATGGGAAAAGATCTTCCTATAGAATATTGTTTTTTTTTTCAATTAGATTCATTTGGCTGGGAAATTGAAAACCTCTGGTAAAAATTTGAAAACATCCTTCTATAAAATAAATATATATATAAATATTTGAAATCATTTTGAAATATAAATATATAAATATATATATATATATATATTAGTATATATACATATACATACATATACATATATATACATATACATATATATATGTAAATAGTTTTTTTCTTGATAAAAAAAATTATTTAAAAAAACCCTGTTACGGAAAATCGTACGATGATTTTAAAATATCAAATCACAAGAATTTATGTTTGGAATTTTTTTTTTTAAAGTTTTGAATATATTATGGGGGAGGTGAAGGGGTTGTCCCCACAGCTGTCGCCCCATAGGGAGGCAGACTATGGAGGCAATGCCTCCACAACCACGCCCCCTATGAAGGGGGTTGACAATATGTGAGCAGGTTGCCATTAATAATGGTGACTCGTCAATATACGTCTGCCCTTTATTTTATTGAATTTAAAGTTATGGTTTTAAATTTATATTATCTAATATATATATATATATATATATATATATATATATATATATATATATATATATATATATAGTATATATATTTTTATATATATATATGTATATATGTATATATATATAATTAAATGGATTTTATAATAGGTGCAAACATAATCACGAATTAGATGATTTAAATGAAATAATTTAAAAGAGGAAATTGATTTTTTTTTAGATGTAATTGGGAAATTGAAATAAACAAATATATTTAATTTCTTTATTGTCTGTAAGTGAAATTGTAGTAAACTAGTTTATTTGGGCAATGTGTTATTGTATGTTCTTGAAATGGAAATTGCATTTAGGAAATCCTAATAGTAGTTTTATTTTCTGCCTGAATTGGTTATTAAATTATGATTTCTTATGTTCACGTTGTTGGGGAAATCGGTTAGTTGTGTATGTAAGTCTTCTAGATGTTGTAGTTTTATGAGGGGGTTGTTGTTATTTGTGGTTCAACCCTTTGTTTTCCCTTGGGTAGTGCACTTGGTTGTTATTCAGTTTAAATACCCGGTTACTACAAACGGGTGTGTTGCCTCTTATATTTTGGATTAGGATTTAATATCCGTTTTGTGCACTTTGTTTACCCTTGGGATTTTGATTAGATCCTTGTGTTGTCAGTAGGGGAGTGGCTCTCAATGGGGGCCAACGCAAAAAGTGGTGCCAGGGTAACTCATGTGAGAGTTAGTTAATTCAGTAGAAATTAAATAAATGTATTAGGGGAAAGGGTAGCTTAAAACACATAACTTGTTAATTGTACCTCACTCATGGGCTCAAGGGCTTGTCTAGACTTAGGATGAGACGGGAAGGTCTAGATTGGCAAGATCATTATGTTGTCCCTTTGAAAGATATTTGATTCCGCATGGGTTTGCATGAGGGTTCGGGGGTCATGAGAGGCTACCAGGGTAACCCAAGATGGGGGTCAGGGCTTAGGAAGATCTGCCAGGGTAACCCATGCTACTTTATGATGAAACTCCTCCTATGACAATAATCAGTTTATTTGTTCAGTTGATATACTTGATTCTTATACTCTAGAAGCAATGTAACCTTTATGTTAAGTATTGTACTTCTATGGTTTAGTATTGTGAGTTTCTTGTGTGTGGAGGTTGTTGGTTATGCCTAAGAAGCCTTATACTATCTCCTAGCATGGGGGGTGGGCCTTCAGGTACCACTTGGTCGGGTGGAACTTGCACCTTACACTGTTGGGTTTCCACTTCATGTTCATGATGGCGGGATCTTCCAGGTTGGAGAGCTCGCATGTTCCAGTTGTTTGTACAATCTCTTATGTTATTTTGTATTAGTTGGATACTTTGTATATGTACTACTCCTCATTTTTATTCGAGGAGGATTCTTGTATCATTGTAATTGTAACATTCTTTGTATGATCTACCTCATTTTGGAAATGAGCTTTGTAAATTCTATATTGAATGAATGCAATCTATGAATGATTCTTTAATGTACTTTGTATCTTATGAGATGAGTTTAATGTTATTGGATGTATGTTCTTTATTTCATTAGTACTATTTCATATGCTATGGATTAGTTTATTTTTGTATGTTATGGGTTTCGAATGTAAGCATTGTCACGTACCTTAGAGGATGTATGCGTTAAGTGTAGTTCACTTTACTTGTTTTAATTACACTTAAAAAAAAATTGTTACGCTTCCATTGTGTTTGCGTCGTCCTCTAGGGTTACGTGGTGGGGCGTTACACAATAAATCAAGATGACCTTTTCTCTTTTCGAATCATGTTTTCAGATATTTATCCATAATTGTTGAAAACAAACTCTTTATTATTATCTATTTTTCAACATTTAAGTTTGCACAATCAATTCAATAATATCTTTTATTCAAAGTTAATAATAACATTTATTTAAATATCATGTTTAATTAATTTAATTTAATCAAACCTTATAGATCAATAATCAACTTAATTATAAAGAAATCTAAACATAACTACTTTAATCTAACATTGCAATTAAATCATGATAGAATCAAATACTTATAAATAAACCATTAAACTAATTAAACATATCAAATTCCAAACATGACAGAAACACAAACGACATGATGGAACGAACGACGAATGATGACGGGTGATAAATGGGTACTCGTTCTATAAAAGAATGATGGCTAAAGAAAGAGGACTTGACACTATCTCGGTACAACATATTTTCCCATTGGGTCATGGCACGCTCAGACTTGACGAAGCAGGTGGAGTCGATGCATGTACTTGCAAACTGGATAAAATGACACAGTCAAACATATCAACATATATCGACAAACACACCATGAAGAAGAGTCGCAACGTAGCAAGGTAATCACAGGTGAGTAATGCTACATTGTCTTCTTCACCAGGACTGACATGCATCATTTCATCATAAACATTAATATACATCATGAAAAACTCATTAAAATTTAGAAACAACATAAACCATAACACACACGTTTCTATCATAATGCCAGCACACGAACATAACTAGGTGGTCACAATGTCTAACATATCATCAACAGAGTATAAAATCCAACATAGTAACAGTGTCACAACTGAGATAAAATAACATCATAACAAAATAACTATCTACCGAACAAAAACGAACTAAAATAAAATGTGGCAACTGGAGGGACACTACAAATTTGGTGTACTAAAAATAATAAAGAATCTACATGTACATCATTCTAAGGTCCTTTATTTTTGTCTTCAAAATTTTATGTACACATTTTGGAGCTGACCTAGGGGTTAAAGAACATAAGTGTGTTCCACTTTGGGGAAAAATACAGAAACCATCTTATTGAACCTAGTTGGTATACATGTGGTGTCACATGGCTTCTAGTGGTAATAGTGGAATTGAGAAAACCACCTTCAATCAAAACTAGTTAGATTTGATAGAAGGGGGTTTTAGTAAAAATAGGGGGACTAATGGATTTATTTACACAAATTGAATATGAATACGATGAGTGACTAATGGAAGCAACTATTTCTCCAATTGCGTTTCTAAGTATTTTTCTTCTTTTCTCCTTTTTGTGTGTATGTACATTCTTTTTAATATTTTATAATTTAAATTAATTATTTTTTAAATTATTTTTTTCTATATTTCTAAAATAAACTATTTTTTTTATTTTTTACATAAATGTATATAAGTAAAAAAATCTAAAAAATATTAAAATTAAGTAAATTAAAAAATATGCACAAATAAATAAGTATTATAAAATAAAAATAGTAATTTATAAAATTAATAAAACTAGCATAAATATCTTGAATGCATCTATCTAAAATATACTGTGATGAGCCCTACTAGCTCTCAACTCAAACCCCAAAATTTTCTTAAGTCTTAATGTGTTTTTTCTTGTTTTTTAAGAGAAAGTTTGTAGACAGAAGAGAAGGGGCGCATCATATAAAAGCTCATAAATCGAGAAACAAAGCTATTTTCTATAGAATGAAAATACATAAGGTATTATTTAATAATAACAAATAGATCACATGTGCTAAACATACCAAAATGTTTACAGATATTTTATTTAAAGAAGTAAGCCAACTCGCCAGCCAAGAATGGTGAAATATAGCATATGTGGACACCTAGCCTCCAGAATTGACTTTCCTCACTCAGAAATAGGATACAATGAGATAATAGTAGTAGCCGCCCATAATGAAGCTCAAATAGAAGCCCAAAGGAAAGCACACTAGCTTCTAGCTTCACACGCCATCCTCCAAGAAGGCACAAATTTCAATGCAAATGGTATGACCCAATGAATACTCTGAAGGATCAAAGTTGGAGCTACAAATCTACTGAAGATGGCAACTCTGGATGAAGTAACCCTCTTCCTTATTGCTAACAACTGAATATTGAATAATAGAACCCTGATTGAAGCATGTAGAACCTTTGTATGAAGCTCTCAATATTTGCACAAATTCGACTGGTCTCTCACAGTCTCAAAAGTGCTCAACATTGAAGAGATATCGTTCTCTATAGGAGGAAACCCAAGGCAAAGTTGAAATAATCAATAATAATGTTCTCATTGCCCAAAAATGCCTTAGATCAAAAAGGCACACATTTCCAAGAAGATACGCCCTTTCTCATCATTTAAATCTTTTAAAATATTATTAAGTCCTTTTCAATAGTAAAGAACTTAATATTTGGTGCCCACTTAAATGATTAAGTGATTTAATTTTAAATCATCCTTTTTTATGAATATTTAAGTGATATAAAAGGGATAAAGTCAATTTGACTTTATAAAATAATAATAAGTTAATTAATAACTTAAATCACTTAAATAAGCATAACTTCCTCAAATCTCCATAGAATTATGTGCTGTCAAAAGCTGACAACTCTTGAACTGCCAAGGCCTACTGTGAACCAAACACTGAGCTCTGAAAATGAGAACGATCAACTCCTCCAGAAAATACCACTAACCCTCTAACCAATCCAACTAGCCCACGAGGGTCCAAGAAAAGGCTAACACACTGTTCCCGAGAACTAACTAGAGTGGGGACATCACAGTCCACCCTCCCCAAATTTGCTTGCCCACAAGCAAACTCAAAGCTAGATGCTAAAGAATACTGTCACTCTCCCAAGTAGCATCCTTTGTCGATAGATCTTTCCACTTTACCAAGTATTCCCTGATAACCCGCCTCCGAAGATGATGCTCTTTGGAATCCAAAATGGCCTGAGGTATCAAAATCAATTTCCCCTCATCATCCAGGGGTGGTAAATAAATAGATGGAATCACCTGTTGTCCCAATGCCTTCTTGAGGTGCGACACATGGAACACATTGTGAACTTTACTGTTCACTGGTAGATCCAACTCATAAGCCACTTCACCGACATGTCTGACAACCCTGAATGGTCCATTGTATCATGGCTTGCATTTCTCGACACCCTTCTTACGAAGGGTGGACTGCCTATAAGGCTGTAGCATCAAATACACCAAATCATCGATCTCGAAAGATCGCTCCACTCGCCTCTAATCAACATATTGCTTTTGCTGATTCTAAGCTCTCTGAATATTCTCCCTAAGTGCTCTCATAATGTCTCGGTTCTCTTGCAATAGATCACCAGCACTGGGTACTCTACTGCCACTTAGCAACAAATCTAGAAAACTCAGAGCATCATATCCATATAAAGCTCGATATGGTGTCATCTGAATACTCATGTGATGAGTGGTATTGTAGCAATACTCACAAAGGTATAACCACTTCATGCATGCCTTCTACTAGATCCTGAACTGTAATTCATCAAGTACCCCTCCACCCATTTGTTGACTATCTCTGTCTGCCCATCTGTTTGTGGGTGGTAGCTGGTGCTCGAAGTGAGTTCTGTCCCGCAAAGTTTGAATAACTCTTGCCAGAAGTTACTCAAAAACCTGCTATCCTTGTCACCGACTATGCTCTGAGGCAATCCATGCAATCTGAATACCTCGCAGAAAAACAAGTCCACCACCTGTGTAGCTGTGTGAGTAGTAGTGATTGGGAGGAAATGAGCATACTTCGTCAATCGATCTACTACTACAAAGATGTTGTCTTTCCCTTGAGCTTTCAGCAAGCCCGTGATGAAGTCCATAGACAAGCATTCCCACTTCCTCTCAGGAATAGGAAGCAGTTGGAGTAAACCTGCAAGGTATGTATGTTCTTGCTTGTTCTGTTGACAAACAAGTGATTCCCTGACATACTGAAGAACAAAAGACTTGAGACCCTTCCAAGAGAATCTCTCCTGTACCTGCTTGTAGGTCTTAAAGTAACTGGGATGTCCTACCATAGGTGAATCATGGAATGATCTCAATACCATGTCCCTCATCTCAGAACCTGGGACAAGAAATATCCTCCCTTTGTAAATGATAAGATCATCTACAAGTGAGTATCTGTCATCCTGTACTGTCCCATCCACTATGCTAGAAGCCCACGGGTTCTTAACATACTCTGCTACTATCATGTGTCTCCAATCCTCTGAAATTTGTGTAATGGATCTCAAGTGAGGATGGCGAGATAATGCATCAACAACCACATTCTGAGTGCCCTTGACATAGGAGATGTCAAAATCATAGGACTGAATTTTGCCGACCCATTTCTGTTGCCTTTCGTTCAAATCTCACTGCCCAAGAAAATGTTTCAGACTATTGTGATCGGTTTTAACACTGAATTTAATACCAACCAAGTATTGCCTGAATTTGGCCATGGCATCCATGATGGCCAACATTTCCTTATCGTAGATACTGTAGCTCCGTTCAAGACCTCTTAGCTTCCTTCTCTCGAAAGCTATAGGGTGTCGATCCTGCATGATGAATGCACCAATACCCTCACCACTGGCATCACAATGTAGCTCAAATGGTCTGGTGAAATCCGACAAAGCCAAGACTGGACATGTAGTCATGAGAAGTTTGAACTTCTCAAAGCACGCTTGTGCAAGAGGTGTCCACACAAAGGCTCCCTTCTTAGTCAAATTAGTTAGTGGTGCAGCATGTCACGAGAATCCACTAACGAATTGACGATAGAAGGCACATAATCCTACAAACCCCCTGAGTTGTGTCAATGTCTCAGGTGTAGGCCAATCGATGATAGCTCGAACTTTCTCTGGATCCATGCTGAATCCCTCTCCACTGATAATGTGACCCAGATACAAAAACTTTGCCATGCCTAAAGCACACTTGGACTCCTTGGCGTACAAGGACTCCCTGTCAAGTATACTCAATACCTCATCCAGGTGAACAATGTGTTCCTCCCATGAATTTCTGTAAACCAGGATGTCATCGAAGAACACCAATAAAAATTTCCTCAAGTGAGGATGGAAAACCCTATTCATAGTAGACTGAAATGTAGCTGGAGCATTGGTTAAACTGAATGACATAACCAAGAAATCGTAGTGTCCATAGTGACATCTAAATGTGGTTTTCTCAATATCCTCCTCTCGGACTTTGATCTGATGGTAACCTATCCTCAAATCAATCTTTGAGAAATAGCAAGCTCCATGAAGCTTGTCTATCAACTCATCTATCCATGGAATAGGTTACCTATTCTTTATAGTCTTCATATTGAGCATCCTGTAGTCAATAAACATCCTAAGTGTACCATCCTTTTTCTTCACCAAAACAACTGATGAAGCAAAGGGTGACTTACTTGGCCTAATGTGCCCTATAACTAAAAGTTCCTTAATAGTTTTCTCAATTTCATCTTTTAAATGTTTGGGGTGCCAGTAAGGAGTGATCATGATAGGTTTCATGCCCTCATCCAACTCTATGATATGCTCAATACCTCTATCAGGAGGTCTACCTAGTGGAATAGCACTAAAAACCTTTGCATGCTTGATTTAGAGTTCTTGTACATTTGGATGGTAAGAAGAAGCTTACTGCTCCAACTATGAAGGCATTAACTTGCACTCAACAACCCAATCTACCATGTCGTGTCGAATCAAACGTTCCATTCTTCGGAGTGAAATTTTTTTTAGGTTGCTGTCCTTGATGGCTTTAAGAACATGATTTATGCCATCAACTCTGAATTTCATCTCCATGTCACACAAATTAAGTGTGAACTCTCCTATCACATGAAGCCACTTCATGCCGAGAACTATATCTGTTCCTCCCATGTTCACAACATAAAAATCTGCCTTAAACTCAAAATTGTTGAGTTTCAATGGTAAATCAGGAATCATCCTCTCACAGTTGAGAGTGTATCCATTTGCAACCTTCACTTGAATGCCTTCAAACTGTTGAGTTTGAATTCCCCTTTTCTCCACTAACCGTGAATCAATAAAGTTGTGGGTTGCACTTATGTCCAAAAGAGATATGACTCTTTGACCCGCCAGAATCCCACGGAGCCTGAAAGATCCCTCTCTCTGCATGTTGGACATATGGGCCTCCTGTAGCTCACTTTCTACCTCAATCTTTGCCTCATTTTCTGATTTTTCTTCATCTATGTCATAGATAGCAGCTTGCTGATTAGAAAAATCAGTCAACGTTTCTCCCTCATAAAACCATTCCATGTGCCTGTTTTTCCCTTTAGGCTTGAGGGGACAATCATGATTGAAGTCATATGGGCCCTTACAGTAAAAATAGAGCTTCCTTCTATGTAGATCATTCATTGTGTCACGATCTAAAGGGGCTACAAATTTTTTCTTTTGATCAACATTATCAGCCTTCTTTGGATCAGATTTGTTTTGTGTGTAGGAGGAAGAAGGTTTCGTTCCAAATTATTTATGAGGTGTAGTGAGCTCCATACTGTGAGCTTTCCTCATGGCCTCCTGTAAAGTAGGTGGATCAAATGCCTTTATACAACCTTTCATGGGCTCAAAAAGACCCTCAATAAACAATATGATCAACCTTCTCTCTGAGATGCCTGTCACCATCATGGATAGTCTTTGGAACTCTCTAATGTACGATTCCAAGCTACCCAACTATTTTGACTGTGCTAGATCCCTGAAGAATAGTTCAGGATCACGTCTATCAAACCTCTCTACCAATCTATTAGTGAACTCCTGGTATGAGGTAATCCGGTCATGGTGAAGAGTAGCCATGCCATGAATCCACCAATCATGTGCCATGCCATCTAGATGTAGAGCTGCAAATCTAATGGCATCTTCCTCTGGTATAGGACGTAGTGTCAGGAACGTATTTAATTTACTCACCCAGGCACGTGCTGTAACTCTGCCATTGCCATCATAGTTCGCTAAGGTAAGCTTATTGGTAGCTTGTCGTAGATCATTATGCTTGTGTCTAGGCCTCCTGTCATTCCTGTTCCTGGTGTGTTCTCTCTTCTGGCTCATAAAACGGTTGAAGTTAAGGTGATCCTTAACTCGTGGAGGCATTGCATCCCATTCATCATGCATAGTCAAGATGTTGTTAGCAAAGTTCCCTTCACCACCTTCTTCCACCTCCTCTTCCTCCTCAGCGTCATTTCTGACAAAAGTAGGGCATGTGGCTCTCTCAAAGGTGCGTGCTGGAGCAATATTTTTGTAATGCTCTCCATGTATGCTTCCTTCCTGATCTTGATCCAGATTCGACCTTCTCAAAACTGTCAGGTTCTGCACATTGGTACTCAGTTGCTGGAGGATGTTTGCCACCTGTTCTTGGTCGACCACCATTCCTCTCAGTACTTCTCTGGTTTCCCTATCTTCATCATTAAGACGAGCATCATCATTCCTTTCAGCCATATTATCAAAATCAAAATCCTCTTCCTGTTTGTACAATGGAATTGCCTGAAAAGGTTCAAAAGTGATTCTCTGAATTCTAGGGCCCTTGCGTGTGTAGTGCCTGTCAAACCTGTTCTGGTGTGGCCGCATATAATTATTTTTCCCACAAGCTAGCAGGATTAATAAGCTTTGATACCATTGTGATGAGCCCTGCTGGCTCTCAACTCAAACCCCAAAAATTTCTTAAGTCTTAATGTGTTTTTCTTGTTTTTTAAGAGAAAGTTTGTAGACAAAAGAGAAGGGGCGCATCATATAAAATCCCATAAATTGAGAAATAGAGCTATTTTCTACAGAATGAAAATGCAGAAGGTATTATTTAACAATAACAAATAGATCACATGTGCTAAACATACCAGAATGTTTCCAGATATTTTATTTAAAGAAGTAAACCAACTCGCCAGCCAAGAATGGTGAAATCTGGCATATGTGGACGCCTAGCCTGCAGAATTGACTTTCCTCATTCAAAAACAGGATACAATGAGATAATAGTAGTAGCCGCCCATAATGAAGCTCAAACAAAAGCTTAAAAGAAAGCGCTCTAGCTTCTAGCTTCACACACCATCCTCCAAGAAGACACAAATTTCAATGCAAATGGTACGACCCAATGAATACTCTGAAGGATCAAAGCTGGAGCTACAAATCTGTTGAAGATGGTGACTTTGGATGAAGTAACCCTCTTCCTTATTGCTAACAATTGAATATTGAATAATAGAACCCTGTTTGAAGCATGTAGAACCTCTATATGAAGCTCTCACAATTTGCACAAATTCGACTGGTCTCTCACAGTCTCAAAAGTGCTCAACATTGAAGAGATATCGTTCTCCAATGGAAGATCGCTCAAAACCCTGATCACAGGTAAAAGCACTTGAGGAAACCCAAGGCAAAGTTGAGATAATCAATAATAATGTTCTCATTGCCCAAAAATGCCTTATATAAAAAAGGCACGCATTTCCAAGAAGATACGCCCTTTCCCATCATTTGAATCTTTTAAAATATTATTAAGTCCTTTTCAATAGTAAAGAACTTAATATTTGGCACCCACTTAAATGATTAAGTGATTTAATTTTAAATCACCCTTTTTTATGAATATTTAAGTGATATAAAAGGGATAAAGTCAATTTGACTTTATAAAATAATAATAAGTTAATTAATAACTTAAATCACTTAAATAAGCATAACTTCCTCAAATCTCCATAGAATTTTGTGTCGTGAGAAGCTGACAACTCCTGAACTGCCCAGGCTTGCTGTGAACCAAACACTGAGCTCTGAAAACGAGAACGATCAACTCCTCCAGAAAATACCAGTGACCCTCTAACCAATCCAGCTAGCCCACAAGGGTCCAAGAAAAGGCTAACACACTGTTCCCGAGAACTGACTAGAGCGGGGACATCACATATACCTAGAGATATTACTCTCAAGGTACTTATATTTAAATTGCTATTATTATTTATGGTTGTAATCTATCATTTATTGAAATTGTTATCTATTGTAAATAACAATTTTGATATAGGAACATTAAATATAATATATCTTGGCATCTTTTAGATAAATGTATTTAAGATATCTATGCTAGATTTTCATTAATTTTATAATTTATAATTTGTATCTATTTATATGTATATGCATACACACACATAGAGAGAGATATGTATTTAGTTTAGACAAAAAAATAATAATTTTATTTCAAAATAAAAAAAAATTAATTTACTAACAAATTAATTTAAATTATAAATACTAAAAAATATGCATACACACAAAAAAGTAGAAATCGAAAGAAAAATACCTAGAAACACATCTAGAGAAATAGTCACTTTCATAGGTTACTCACTATATTCACATACAAGTTGTGCAAAGAAATCCATTGGGACTTCTTATTTATACTTGAATCTATTTCTATCAAATTGAACTAGGTTTAATTGAATTTAGTTCAATTGAATTGGTTTTAATTAAATGTAGTTCAATTGAATCCACCATTGGCCCATAGGCATTGAATAGAGCCATGCATACACTAACTAAGGTTGATCAAACAATGTTCATAATTGATTTTTTAAAACTTTGATCAAAATGTGGGATCAATGTTGTTCTTTAACACCTAGTTCAAACTCCTAAAAATATGTACAAGAATTTAAAGATAGAAAGAAAGGTCCCTAGAATGATGTACATAAATTATTTACTCCTTTAGTGTACCAAATCAAATATTTGTACCATTATCGATTTCTTTTTTAATGTTCAAGAAAGATAAAGGACTTGTGAATTCTAGATGTTTGATTTCTCCAATGAATGTAATTAAATACCTTTAAATAGTAACACATAATCTAATTTCATAAAATTTTGAATTTCAAAAAGGATGGGGTTGGGTCCATGACCATGACCACAAAAATAGCCTTAGATAATGGAATGATTAAATCTAGGTGGCTTATGACTATATCAATGTTGTTTTATGAATAAATGTGATAAATATATGAATAAAGTGAGTGTATCAAAATATATATGTATATAGAGATGAATAAATTTTAGATTTCAATGAGCTCAACCTTATACAAGATTACACTAGATTTATCAATTTATATACATGTATCAAAATATCTCCTCAAAAAGAAAACAAAATAAATAGAAAACAACATAAATATACAAATTTCACCATTACAAATATACAGATAAGTAAATTAAGTTTTATTTCCCTAAAATTATATGATTTGTCATTTTATAAAACCTAGATCTAAATTAAATGCATGCCATCTTATTTCTTTGTACAATATCTTCTTGGATCAATCTTTTTTTCTTTAAAAAAGTTGCCCTTTTAAATCCTTTACCTTCGAGATTACATGAATTGGGTACTTGATAACTTAGAATTTATTTTCATCAGAGTTCATTTATACACACCTCCATACGATTTGAACTCTATTGGTCTTTGTTTTATTATTCAAAATAAAATAGTAGGGGATTTATTGAGGCCGAAGATCTTAGTACAATAGATAAGAAGTATTGAAAACACATTCAAACAAAAAACAAAAAGACAACAATAAAATCACTAGACAAACACATCCTCACATCCCACAAAGCTACAGTAAACCTCATCTACAAAATTGATTTTCTAACTAATTTATCGTAGGAGCTACAATGCTCCATCTTACAAAAAAGTACCAAGATTTTACTCAACATTCAACATCCATAGGCATCATAAACATATTAATATAAGATGCAAATCATGATATTCCTTCCATTGATCAATCTTTTTCTAATTTAAAAAATTATATTTAGTATATAATAAAAAAAAACTATATATTTAATTCTATTGAATTTTCCACTCCCAATTAAATGGGGAGATTTATATTTGTCTAAGAAATATCTAAAACCTAAATATAATGAATCATTAGTTTTTTATGAAACTATTAGTTAATTAAAATAAAAATTTGGTACATCGAGAGACGTTACACAATTAGGGGAAGGTAAGAATCCATGTATATAAAAACTTTCTCTTAAATTACATTTATTAAAAAATAAATCTCAACCATTAAAAACGAACAACTTTATTAATCTACAAAAATGAATAAACATCACCTTGTTTCTCATAATAATAGACAAATTAAGAGTTATATTGGCAAAAATAAGGATTGTTTCAAATTAAATGTCACGAGTAAAGTCACTCTTACAACATAAAACATTTATATATATTGCAGATGTCCTTTATCAAGTTTTTCCACTTTAAATGATAAATGATCTTACAACATAATATATATATATATATATATATATACGTGTCTTCATTATTATTTCCTAACACTTTTTTGATTCAGTACGTTCTAATAACAACACAACCATTATCTCTCCACATATTTCATATAGATTTTTAAAAATATATATTGTAATAACAATACAAAGAAATCTTTTAGAAAATATATAGACCACATGTTATCTCTTTTTCCTAATTCCTAAACCTCAGTAAAAAGAGAGAGAAAAAGAGTATCTACAATAAAAGTTAAAAGCCCAGTCATTATCCTTCTCGCCGACTACAGCTGTAAGACTTCTAGACACCACTTGTTTCCGCACTTTTTGATAAATGATTTTTTTAATATTCGTTACAAATTTGACGGTTATGTTTTACACATTCGTGACGGTTAAAAACGTGTAAACGGCTATAATTTTAAGCTGTGGGTCATATGAGAGACCATGGCCATGAGATGTATGTACGTGAATCTCACCAAGTCAAAGCTGTTCCGCGAGCTCTCCCAGCGTTTATCTCGTTGGACAACATTTATCAACTTCCACTGGTTCCCCTCCTCTCATTTTTCTCATTTTATTGAAAAATCTATCAAACAGAGTAATATTTTCTGTACAAAATTGAAATTTCACCGCTACATATACCAGATCTAGAGCCAGCATTTTTACTTTGCAAATAAATGCTGTAACGTAGACGATGACGGGGAGGAGGTGCTCTCACTGTGGGCAAAATGGGCATAACGCCAGGACATGTCCAGGGCGAGGAGTGAAGCTGTTTGGCGTCAGGCTGGACGCGGGTTCGAATCTCAGCAACACCAATATCCTGAGAAAGAGCTTCAGCACAGGAAATATCTTCCCTCAAAATAATTCGAGAGCATTGTCAGAGCAATCCGTCTCAGGATTGCAAGGTGCCGGCTATGTGTCGGACTGCGTCCTCCCCTACGCCCCCGCGAAATGCAGAAAGAAAGGTATATATACACAAACCCTAAAGAGAAGAAATGATATACACAGGGAGTATATACACTTTGTTAGATCTGAGTTTCAGGTTCTTTGCAGGCGTGCCGTGGAGTGAAGAAGAGCACAGAGTGTTTCTGATAGGCCTGCGCACCGTGGGGAAGGGAGAATGGAGGGCCATCTCGAAGAATTTCGTGACCAGCAGAACCCCCACGCAGGTGGCCAGCCACGCGCAGAAGTATTTCCTTAGGCAAAGTAATCTGAACAAACAGAAGCGCAGATCCAGCATGTTTGACTTATTACCAGAACCCGTAAGTGAAATTCATATACACATTGTGTATATATTGTGCATGGTTTTTGCTGTGTGTATGTCCCTCACGTTTTGTTATTGCAGTGTTCTTCACGCGTTGCCGGCGTCCCGCTGGGAATGTCTCAGTCTCTGGTATCCATGGCAGGATTTAGTTTAGAGGGAATGAAGATGCACGCTAGATATGGTGGCGTTCCTTGTTCGTTGCCTCTTCCTTTCCTGAGAGATTTTAAGCCGAAAGTGAGCTCCACAATATTACCGGCTATGGACGACAAGGCTGCGCTCAAGCTTAGCATTGCACTTCCATCCTCTGCAGAGACTTCTCCAAATTTAAAGCTTTCAACTTTCCATGCGAGCTCCAATGGCTGCCTCAACACTGCCATCGGAGTTATCTAATTGCCTTTTCATGGATGGACGAATTTTTATTATAAATTTCTTAGGGAATAAAAGATGGATTTTTAGGAAATGGAAGATGGATTTTGTATGTGCGCACTTTTCCTCACTTTTTCGTTTTTTGGGAGGTTGCAGACAGTCTGATAATTGGATTTAAAATATTTTCAGGCCCCTCTAATAATTGTTGAAAATGACAAAACAATAAGAATTTTGCGGTTTTTTAAGAATCGAAGTAAATAACAATCTTTTGTTGACAATGGAAATCATTCCATTTTTGGCATTGATAGTTTTCTTTTTATTGTTATTTATTCAGATGATCAATCATATGTGTGTTTCAAAATAATGAAAATTTCAGTCAAATTCAGAAACATTTCAAGTTGTTGATTTATAATAACCAAAAGATGTAAAGAATACAGCTACACATCTTGCAAATGTAAAACAAAAATAATAATAAATAATACAGTAAAAAATAATCTAAAAACGGTCTTAAAATTTTTAAACTATTATTTTTAAATATCAAACAGTTCAATAATTAAAGATTTATTTATATATAACAAAATTAAGATGATTATATAGTTTAAGCTTATGATTGAATGTTTGATTCTTAAAACATACTCAGTTTAAATGATAGATAAGTTTGATGCGTTGAAATATTATATTTTATCATGATTAAATTGTAAACTGTTTGAATCAAACTCATTGATCCATATTTAACGAGTATTAATTCATATTACATCAAGATTATGCTGGAGATGAAATATCGAAACTTTCCACAAGATCATCCACCCAATGCTACTTCATTTAATCATATAATCTCCCTAAAGATCAAACACTTTACTATGAAAAACATTCAACATTATCGTTTAACTATAAATATCTGTCGCAATTAAACCAAACCAACCATTAAAAACAAATACAAACATTCCTGTAGTTATCACATTCTAAAGTTGTTAAGAGAAAATCAAGGTCATCTCATTAAATAACTCATGGTTCTCCTTTTTCTTATCCAATGTACGAGAAAACAGGTGATATTTTTATTATGCATATATCCGCCCAGTAAGGATGAAAGTCACTGTTGCCCTCTAAGTGGTAGAAATGAATGGTACAGAAAAGTTTACAGAAGACAGAAATAATGTCATTTCCAGTAAGACAGGAGGGGGGACAGAGTGGGACGATGGCGACAGAATAAGCTACTAATTATTAGATTATAACGACATTCATCAATATAAATATCAGACATTTATATGATTATTAAATTCATATGTACCGCGGTCTACTTTTTTCCATTGAAATTGGAATGCTCTGTCTTAACATGTTATGCCAGATGGCTAATCTCTCCAACTACTCTCAAGGAACAGCTGAAAATTAACAAAGACCTCAAAGAAGTCAATCGCTTACAAACTCAGCTTCAGGCCTGGAAAGGGAAGCAAAAAGGTATTGCTGGTTTTGGAAATGAAAACCAATTGCAAACCAGAATAAAATCATTGCAGATAATGTGTAGAAAGAATTCAATTTGCTGCAGCAATCTCATCACTTTCATTCATAAAATTTTAATATATACAAGGTTTAGAAAAAAACATAATCTTCTTTCAAAATTATTGTTAAAAAAAATTTAGAATTTCTATTAGGAACATTACAGTTTTTTTTTTGTTGTTGCATCAGAGGTATTCCTGTGACCTAGTCTAAAGGTCCAACCAGCCTTTCCTTGGTCTTACTTCATTGCCCAACCAGCCTTTCCTTGGTCTTACTTTATTGCCCAACCAGCCTTGCCTTGGTCTTACTTTTTGTCAAGTTGGGGTCCGAGAGGGGCGAGCTGAGGCAAGACTGATCCTCTGGGGATGCACGAAATCACCCACAAACCACGTGCATCGGGTAAGCCCGGGTCTCGGAGTTGAACCCGAAACCTATGGGGAGCAAATCCACGGCCAAGCCAACTCCGCTACACATGCGGTTACTAGGAACATCAAGTTATCAAAGAGATTATCTCTTCATTATTGAACTTGTTATAACAAGGACAAAATAAAACTAGACGGCCTTTTAGTAAACAATAATACACATAAAAATATTGAATAATATTACTCCATATAAAGATCTACAAGAGCGCATAACGTTTTGTTGTATGATGTAGTAGTCTCCTGTATATAGAAGCCTTTATAATAAAGTAGCTTATATAAAAAAGAAAAAAACAACACAAACCTATCAAAAAGTAGAACTATTTTTTTAAAAAATAATGCAAAGATCTATATGTAGTTGTGTGGAGTTTAGAACCCAATATCTTTTAACAAATGTTAATGTTTGCAAAAATAATCAAAATTGTTTTACATGAAACAAACATATGTAACACTTGGCAAACCAAAAAATGGTCATGATTAGAGTGGGCGATGGAGAAAACGTGTCTTCAAAACACGATGTGGTGGTTATTAACTGTTAACACCTTTAATCTCCCCCTTAATGCTTAATGTGAAAACACCCATTATTTGTCTTTATCTTTCACATTTTTCTTTTGAAATTGTCGTAAAAATGTTAGCAAGCTGATCACTAGTTTTGTAAAACCTCAATTCAACTTGTCCTTCAACCACAAGATTTCTAATTAAATGGAAGATAGTTTTTTTAGTGATAGAAATTGTTGAGTTATTATCACAAAATATAATTCTTGGCTTATTTTTCTTCCTTAAATTTGCCATAATTCTCCTCAACCATATTGCTTGACAAGATGTTGAAGTTGTAGCAATATATTCAACTTCTATTGATGAGAAAGATATTGGTTTTTTTTAAGACCAAGAAATGGCACCTAAAACCTAACTAAACACATAACTTAAAATACTTTTTTTGTTGTAAACAATAGATCTAGCCCAATCACTAATTGTATATCTAACTAACCTAAATTCATTAGTGGGTGTATAAAAAATACCAAAACTACTTGTACCATGAATATACCTAAAAGCCTTTTTCATTACATTAAAATGAGCTTTACTTGGATTTTGCATAAACCTTGAAAATAAACTAATAACATACATGATATCTAGTTTAGTAGCTGTAAGATACATTGGATTGTCAACCAAAATATTTTTTTTTTTTGATACGTAAGAGTTTGGTATATTATATTAATATTAAAATAAACCATACAACATGTCTATTGATGCAAGAAAAGCCATCACCCGATTAAGCCAAAAAACAACCGAAAACTACTACTGCTAGACCAAAAACAAAGAAAAATTTGACTAGACATGGCTAAATCCAAGCCAACATTAAAACTTTAAACTTATCGCTTCAGCCAAAAAGAGAAAAATTTAAACCATAACATAGGACTTGCTTCATAGAAAACCATTAAGTTTTGTGAAGGAATCAAAGTCCTCCACCAAGTCCAAGCTGCCCACCGCCACCAAGCCTAACTTCTTTTTCAAAAATTCCACTGCCACAACCACAATCATTATGTGCCTCATGAGCTCTGCCCCTTTCAAATCCAGAAGGAAGGGGAAAAATTGACTGCCTTGTTTTTTTTCTAAAGCTGCTCCAAATCCGTTGGCCGCGGAATTCCTTTGCCAACTATGGTTGCCTTCAAGGTCTCCTCTAAACCACTCACCAAGTTCTCGCGAAACAAGCGCACCAGCATACCCTTTGCCTTCGCCTTGGAAATGTCATTATCTAGCATCGAGGCTAAAAAATGCAAGGAGATATAAGCATTATCCCTTGTGTACTCCTTCCTCTCCAAATGGCCTTTCCCTAAGACCATTTTAATCGTGACCAAGACTAGGAGATCCGTTTCGAGCAAGATACGCTTGAGCCTCTACTCAAAAATCTCTCTAAATGCGCCTTGTCTCTCCATTACATGCAGAGAGATGGGAGTGCCTATGTCGAACATCTCCACCCCCTCCACCGAGACAGAAATAATGAATTTGGACCAACTGACCGAAGCCATCTTGGAAGCCACCAGAAGCCGAACGCTACTTGACAACCCACACACAAATTGAACACCACGAAAACCCTGCCAAACACACTCAACCAACCCACTGGTTGCCTCTCCCATAAATAATGCCCATGACAACAAAGTCGAGCTCACTTTGCATGAGTGAAGCATAATTGCTATGCAAGGCAATCTAGTCCTCGTATGCACGACCATCCTTCGACACCAACCTTTAACACAAAGCTTGCCTTGAAAAGAGAGTTTCCCTACCAGCTACCTTCATTGCGTGTACTCACCGAATACAAAATACACTAATGTATTTTCCATTTGTCCTCTCCACCTCACCCGCACATTTTGGCGATGTCTTCACCATCAAAGGCCCACATAGGCTCCAAGTCAAGCTCCACTAGTACCCCTCCACCGACATGGAGGGTAGCCCACCCAACCACCCACAATTTTCAACCAAACTCTTGTATGATGTTAAATTTACCTTTTTTGAACTATCATCCTTAACCATTTTCTCATTCATGATCAAAGGTGTGTTCATGGGTTTGCGATTTTTTATTTTTAATTTATCAAGTAAATCATTAGTATATTTCTCTTGTGAAATAAAAATACCTTTATTCAGTTGCCTCATCTCTATCCCAAGAAAATAGTGCATCAAACCAAAATAGGTTATTTCAAATTCATTCTTCATGGTATTTCTAAACTCATCCACTTATCTTTACAATTTCATGTGTAAATCAAATCATCAACATATAGACACATTATGAGTAAATCACATATACTTTAGAATTTCACATATAGTGTAAACTCATTTTCTCTCTTTTTCTAACCAATTTAAAAAAAATAGCCATCTATCCCACTATACCATGCTCTAGGTTCCTACTTGAGTCCATAAATTTTTCCTTTTTGAACCCATAGGCTTTTTGTTCATTTCTTGCAATCTGATAGCTTGGTGATTGTTCTTAAACACTTATTCATTTAAATAACCATTCAAAAAAATTGATTTAACATCAAATTGTTAAGCCTTCCACTTATATTGAGCTGTCATTGCCAAATTGTTCTTATGGTGTCTAATCTAGTAATATTCAAGAACATATTTCAGTGTAATTTCAATACTTGATTGCTATGAAAAGCTCTTTGTCACCAATATTTATTTATGCCTTTCAATGGATCCATCAAATTTATATTTGGTTTTGTAGATCTATTTTATCCTAATAACATCATTTTCAAGTGGAGGATCAACCAACTCTCAATTGTCATTATTTTCAATGGAAGCAATTTCATCATTTATATGGCTTTAATTCATACTTCTTGTTTTATTCCATCTTGGTTCAACTTGAGCATGAGATACCAAAGAAAAATTTACAGTTGAATCAAGAATTTAGTAATTCCTTCAAAAGTTTTCTTAAGAGATTTTACCTTCCTTTCAGAAGAAATCAAGCATGAAGAAGTACTAGATGGAGAAGGTGGTGAGCTTGGTGAAGACCACACAATAGGAATTGAGCTACTATTTGAACCAAGAGAAGAATATGGAACATCTAGCTCCAAATCAATAGTTGTTAGTCTTTCTTGATATAGTATTCATTCCATTGCCAAGATTTATTTTCAACAAAGATAACATCTCTACTAAAAAAATTAAATTCTCACTCACTGAATTATACAACTAATAACCCTTTTTTTCTTCATTTTAGCGAATGGAAATTCACTTATCACTCATATCATCAATTTTTTTTATCTTTTTTGTTTAAAACTATGTGAGCATGAGAAATGCATCCAAAAAATTTAATATGTACTCTAGACACTAGGTTTTCTACCACACCATGTCTCATAAGGTGCCATATTTTTCACATTTTTTCTTGGACATCTATTCAACAAATAGATGGATATAGCAACAACTTTAGCCTAAAAAGTATTTGGTAGACACTTGGCTTTATGCATGCTTCTATCCATTTCGACAATGGTGTGGTTTTTGGGTTCAACAAATCTCTTTTGTTGAAAAGTATAACTTGCAATCAATTGCCTTTGAATTCCATCCTTTTTACAAAAAGCCTCATGAAATTCACTAGAGGTGAATTCTCCCCCTCTATCTAAAAATAATATTTTGATTGAATAACCAATCTTTTTCTCCACACAAGCCTTAAATTATTGAAATTTGATAAAATAAATAAAGTTCCTACTAAAATTATCCACAAAAATGAGAAAGTATGTATTATTATTGAGAGTCAAGGTTTGTATTGGACCACAAATATTGGCATTTACCAATTCAAATGGTACTTTTTCTCTACAAGTTCTTCCTCTTAGGAAGTCCAATTTCCCAATGTTTTTTTGCCAACAATCCAACCTTTACAAACCTAATTATCTTGTAAGATAAGTGGAAGTCCTCTAACCATTTACTTTGGAGAGAAAAACTTTAGTCCTCTAAAATTGAAATATTCATATCTGGTATGACACAACCAGGACTAGTCTTTAAAATTACTTTTAAGAGCTTGAGTTTCATTATATGCAAATATCAAAGGGAGTATCATATTTTGTATCATGTCAACCTTTTCCACTATCTAATTGTTTTTATTTTTTCATAAATGATACATTCACTATAAATTAAAATATTACAAAATATCCATTTTCAACAAGTTGTCATGTGCTTAATAAATTTTCTGCCACCTTAGGTATATACAAGACATCATGAATGCACTTTTTGGACATTTTGTTATTGTAATTGTCCCCTTGCTTGTGACTTAAAATTTCTTGTCATCACCAAGCCGCACTTGTGTTTTAATTGAATCATCCATATTTACAAAAAAAGAATTATTCCCTATCATGTGACTATTACAACCATTTTCAAGAAGCCATACATTTTTTAATCCTCCATTGTAGCATTGCATGTAAAAACTAAATTATTTTCTTGTTCTTCCTTTTTTAGAAAAGTTTACACATTTTTTATTCTTTTTCAAACACTCTCATTCATAATGGCTAGATTTTTTATAGCAGTTGCACTGTACATGTGACTTTTCATATTTTTGATTGCTTCTTTGATTATCGTTATAATTTATTCCTCCATTATAACCTCTACCTTGTCCACTAGTTCCTCTATTGAAATTTCTATTTTTTCCTCTTCATGTAAACTTCTGTATACCCTTATAAGATGCATCTTTTGATCCTTTTTCCCTTTTTATTTTCAAGATACTTGTCTTATTTTAAAAGGTATGTTTTTATATTTTATTATCATATGTATTCTTTTTTTTCTCATGGATTTGAAGAGAACCCATAAGCTCATTCATATAGAGAAGGATTAAGTCTTTTGACTCATAAATGACCACTATGATAGGATCACATTGGGTGGAGGGGAGAACGCTTAGAAAATTTTCTATAATCTTATGATAGATTAAATTTTATTCATAAAATTTGATCTAGATAACCAAACTCATTGCACAAGTAAAGCACTCCTACATAGGTTTAGATTCTTTCATGACCATGTTTTCAAAATCTCTTATGTACATCCGAAGTTTAATTGTTTTTACTTTGTGAGTTCCCTAATATGTATTTGTGACAAATGCCAAGATTGTTTATACTTTTTAGTTGTAGATATTCATGAGAAAATTGATTCATGTGCAACTTGTTAAATAATAAATAAGGTTTTTAAACCTTTTTTCTTGTTTTCTCATAATTGATATCTTTTTTCTTGAGTTAAACATACAAGAGATTGAGCATCTACAAGATCTATATAAATATTTTAGATACTAAATCCCACAAATATTGTAAAATGAATAGGGTTTTCATTTTTATACTCTAAAAGTCATATTTTCATTTTTTATTTAATTAAACAAGGTTTACCCTTACAAATACAAGGGGTAAACCTTTGAATACAAGAATTTGAGGTCAAGAGTTAAATTTGAACTATTATTAATGCATATATGAGTATCATAAATTTATGGATATGTTAAATGTATCAAAATGTGAGAACATAGGGATGGGGTAAGAAATAAGTGTATAGAAATGTGTGTAATGGATAGGAAAATGACATTAAAATCAATCTACCAAAATAGAGCTAGTCTCCAAGAGAATTTTAAGATCTCACAATGGTTTGTTTCAAAATCAATCCAAGAAAGAAAGAGAGATACAATATATATTCTTATTGTTTATAAATTTGATAAGAATGAGGATACGATATAAAACCAAAAATATAGGTTTCTTATCCAAGTTTCTAAATATATGAGAATATAGATAAATCATGATCTTGTGAAAGAAGGAGAATATGAAAGCCCATTACCTTATCCTACCTTAGTAAACTTAATAAGTAAGTGTAATATCATACTTACAATAAACATATCCAAAGTGAATAAAATAGTTACACTAACGCCCCCCAAGCTTAACTTAGATGAAAAACAAGAAATAGATCTTGAAACAATGCCTAAAGAGATATCCATGAATAAAATAACTCTCATAAATGAAGAAAATGAGAAAACCCATAGAAAAATTCCCTCCAAAAGAGATAAAAGACACCCCAAAAAGTAGAGAAAGTGAAAAAGGACTAAGAAGCCCCAATAATTGTGGAAGCCTCTCACACCCTTAACAAAGATTACAAATAAATCTATACTTTATATAAAGAGTTTGATGAAAATATTGACAATTTACTCTGATGTTAGACAATATTGAAGATTAATGATGTGATAATGAATCAACTCTTGGTTGTAGTGCATATACATATCTTAATGTATTTGTTCAAGTAGTTTTCAACTGGACTCTTTGAGATTTGTATTACACTATAGTTATAATAAGATATGAATATATAAGCTTTTAGAATGGAATGCCAAAATTAGTGAGAATATGTTGCAGCCAAATGACTTCAATAGAAACATTAACTACCCCTTGATACTCAATGTTTAAAGATGAAAGAGAAATTGTAGATTGATTCTTACTTGACCAACAAATTGGACCAAAATCAGGTGAGAAGCAATATCTAAAAGTACACTTGTGATAGATTGAGAATTGAACCTACCTAATTTTATTAAATGTATCCTACCAAGTCAATATCCACACATGCTACATATTAAATTCTATAATTATGAGTGACTTGCACATAGTGGATATTTCTTGGCTTCTTTCCAATGCAACTCATGGGTCTTATACATGAACCAAGAAACTAAGCCCATGTCATATAAAATGGCAGGCCTTATGTGATTCAAATATATGAGACTCCCAACTAATTGATGATATATAGTAGCATCCACCGATGATGTAGAATGGTGAGCCTCAAGTTTGACGCTTGAAAAAGCATAGTTAGCACAATATTGTAATCAACCATGTGAATCTAGAGAGAATATCAAAAGCATACTTGGGTTGTGTACTGAAGATACCAAAATAATATTGAGTAATCTTAATACCCAAGAGGTAATGTAGAAGCTCTCCAAGTCTGACATTAATAATTGATCATTTTAGATAAGTTTTTACTACCTTAATGGTAGATTAGTGACTTCCTATTGATAAAAAAAGCATCAACGTAGAGAGGCCAAAAAGTGAGAGTTTCATCCTGATATAAAATGTATATGTTCAAATTAGATTGGCTTCAAGTGAAGCCCTCTAATAGAAGGAAGGAGTCCATTTTGGTATATCAATCTCAAGGAGCCTATTTGATGTTATAGATAAACTTATAAAGTTGAAGAACTAGTGAGGAATCTTGAATGGACCCTTATGTTTGATCCATACATATATCCTCCTAAAGGTCACCATGAAGGAAATCACTCTTCATGTCTAACCAATGAAACCACAACAATGGGTTGTAACTATAATACAGAGAGGTTAGATGGAATTCATTTTGACAATTGGGACAAAAGTCTCCAAGTAGTCAATATTGAACTTAGGAGAATCCTTTGGCAGCCAAGTGAACCTTATCTTTGTCAACCAACTCATATATATTTGTTTATTTGATATATTTTCTTGAATCAAAAAAAATTTCTTCCATTACGAAAGGGGACTTAATCCCAAGTATATTTCCTCTCTAATAAATTAAATTCTTCTTGCATAGTAGCATCCCACTCAAGGATACCACAGGCTTATCAAAATAATTATGGATTGAAAGTTGAGGCAATGAATAGAAATGGATCCTATTAAAACTATGACCATGTTCTTATGGTATTTTAAACATCCCCATCTCTATCACTTGTTGATTGCAATGCATGATGAGCACAAAGATGTTGAGTGGTTGAAGAGTTTGGAGGAGTAACCTTTAAGTGATGACTAGGTATGTAAGGAAATAAATCCTCATCATTATTATCTCCATTTTAAGTTGAGGAATAAAAATACTTATCAACATTAGGATGATTAACACTATATGAAGACCTATCATAATTCCATAGTGAATCCAATATTATGGAAGAAAGAGAAGTGGTAGGAGAAGAATCAAAAGTGTTCTCCTTAAAATCAACACTCATCTCTTTAAACAACTCATGAGTGGTGGAATGGAGAACTCTATAGCCTTTGAAACTATATTAGTGCCAAAGAAATATGTAAGGATTTATTTATGGATGCATAGACTTGTGTTTATCTACTAGAATGTGAGCCTATGCTACCAAACAATCAAATGGTTCACTATGGCTTTCTTACCAATCCAATCTTGAAAATGAGTTAACTCCTTCACAACTTGATAACTCCTTCACAACTTGATGAGAAATCCGGTTCTAGATATAACACTCATAGTGAATGGCTTTTTCCCATTATCAAGGTACTAATTATTTGGAGTGTATCATATACTTGGCCACCTCTTTCAAGGATCTATTCTTATATTATGCAACACCATTTTTTAAGGATTGTAAAGGAACTATATTTTGAAATTCAATATTTGAAGGAAAAATTATACAAATAGATGGTTGAAATATTGACCCTCATTATCAATTGTGCATAAAATATTGATGGCCTTTCCTTGTGGTTTATCTACAAATACTTTTGAGTCCTAAAAATGCTTAAATAATTTACATTTTTTTTTTGAGAAATTAAATCTAATTGTATCTAAAAATTTATCATTAATAATTTTTCGACATATATCAAGCCTTGGTAAAAAATGGGTGTGAAATTTTTTATGCCAATTCAATATGTACTAACTCTAAAATGACCCTCCATGATTTTATCTTATCATATTTGGGTGGGTGCATGGAAATGGGTAGCAATTTCGTGGACACCCTAAAAAAAAAAAGTTGAAAACCATAATGCGAGCGCGTTATAACGCGCTCGCATTATGTCTTCCGTTAAACCTAGGCAAGGTCTCAATGGCTACAACTACAAAGACATAATGCGAGTGCATTATAATGCGCTCGCGTTATCAATTGTTAAAAACAAAAAAACAAATGCAAATCTCTCATTTGCATTTCGACTAGTTTTTTTGTTGCACTCGAGGCCAAAAACCCTAGAATATCGCGCTCACGTTCTAGGAGGAGAATTTCTTCACCAAGGATCCATATTTCTTCACACTGATGGTGCCATGATGACAAGGAGCTGTAAGAGGTAACGATTCTATGGTTTTTATTTTGAATTTGTTAGTTTTAGGTTGAATTTGATATCTATTTGTTTGAATTTTCAGGAGATGCAAATTGACCTGCAAACCCTCAAAATCCTCAATAGGAGGACCAACCAAATCCTCAAGATCAAAATCAACCTCCTCCACCAATCACTCAACCCCCTCCTGGCACTCAACAAAATTTAATGAGTGAAATTGAGAACAACAAAAAACAAATTGAGGATTTGATTAATAGGTTGAGTGATCCAAATGGTTCAACCACAAAAAGAATGACCCTAGCAAATTCATTGAAAGATATGTTAACAAACGTAGATTCAATTAGCAAACAAATAACTGGATGGGAAGATAGGAGGCAAGCTACTAGGGACTATTATGCAAATAAACTATCATACAAGGATGTGAAAGATTTAAAAATTACAAAAGGTGATTTGTGCTCATTATTCACCGATCCACGCACAAATCAAAATCTTACCCTCAATGCGAAGAGGTTTCCTATCCATTGGTGCCACCACCAAAAAATGAATGAGTGGTTTTATGATAGGTGGTACATGGTCTTCGATTACCCACCATGCATCAATTGTGAGGTGCCACAATATTTCCTTAGAAAACTATACAGTGAGTTCATATTGAACAAAATCCCAAATTATTTTGATATGAGGGATTTCCAGGGGAGAGGTGGGGGGTCAGCTCAGGATAGACCTGGTGCACAGCCAGATCATACGCGGCAAGGTAGACGAGCTCTCACTAGGCCACCTCATGAGCACGTTGTTATGCCTTACGTCAAGAAGGAAAGTGTTGACGTAGAGACATTGCAAGCAATCAACACTTTGACCCAAAGTGTCATCCATCATACTAGCCCTATTCTACAGCACCATCCAGGGGAGTCTTCTAGTGGTGGCCTTCGAACACATGTGTGTCAATCTTGCGGGGCTACTTGTTCACATGACCCCACCGACCCTCAAGAGACTGGTACGCAGGATCTGTCTGCAACTATGGAGATGGAGAGGGCAACTGACATTTTGCATGAGGCATATGGTATTTATAGTCAGGTAAAAGTTAGTGCATGTGTTCATTGAATTTAATTTATTAAATTTCGATTTTGAAATGCAAGATTAACTAAAAATGTTTTATGATTTTAATAAAATTGCAGGATCACAATGTTGAGACTGGATACACCGGCCCCCCACCAACCTATTTTTGTAGTACACCTATCGCTAGGGTATGTAACTAGTAAACAATTATAATTTTATTGCATATTAATGGCATTGTTTTACGAATGATAATTTAATATGCAATTTTGGATGTTGAACAGACTAATATTGGAGGTTTTGATGGAACACTTCCCAGTGGAAATGGATTTACTCAAACCTTCACGCAGGTATTAGAATAAAGAGTTTAACTAATGAATCAAGTACTTAATATATTTGTGTAGTTTATACATGCACATCGTTGATTACGTTGAATAATTTGTTGTTTTATTTTTCATTTGTTGCGAGACGATACACCTCTGAATGTGACGAGGGCAATGGATATTGGTGTGACATCTGCTATACAATCCTCGATGGCTTTGACAGAAGAGGTATGAGGCAAATTAGTAAATTTTAATTTACATTTGTTGTTATAGATGTTAGTTAGTGAAAAATCAAACCATTATTGATTCACGTATTTTTTGTCTATTTGTATGGTTTATACAAGGATTGAGCACGCCTAAGCATGGGTGTGAGGATATTTCCCTCATGGAGAGAGATCGTGAGATGGCTATAAGTGATTATTTTGTCAAATATATCATTTTTTATAATGTAATTTCTATATATTCATGTCTTTACTTCTTATTGTAACAGTTAAAACTTCACCATGAACTAAACCCTAGGAGGAGTAGCAGGAGCACTCCACGAGCGCAACAAAAATGAGTGAGAAACCTATCACCATCTGAGCGAAAAAGAAAGGGAAAGATTTTATTTCCTACGCATGGAGAGCAATGACTTTTGATTCCAGAGTCCTTTATTGTATGTCTGCATGGCAGTTTTGTACACATTTTTTATTGGACATATTTGACATTGTATGCCTAGATGACATTCTCGTAAGCCTATATGGCTATTTTGTACATATATTTCATACTTGTATCGACATATATTTATGTATTCCTACATGGCTATTTGGTTAATACAAATATCTTTTATCGATGCTTGTCCATATTTGCATTCTAAATTGATGGTTCAATAGATATGAGTTACGTATATTCAAGTGTATATTTTACAACTTACGTGTATACTTTGTGACTTATGTGCATTCGAGTGTATACTTTGTGGCTTACATGTTTTCATGCATATACCTTGTATTCGTGCATATAATTTGTTTTAATTTGTGTATACTATGTATTCGTGTGTATACTTTTTGAGGCTTACATGTTTTTGAGTACTAGTACTTCCCTTATTGACATGTACATATTTGAATTATTCACGTGTATAATTATTAATTGGTTAGCCCTAGCATTGATCTATGTCATCCTCAATGCATGATCCTTGAGATGGAGTAAGTACACCCTCAGGGTCAAAAGGAGTTTCACATACATTCTTCGTAGGCTCATTTTGGTAGTGAAACCAAAAACCTCTTGCATCATTGAAACGGATTTTTTTTCCTTTATAGCAGGTTTGAAGCCATTATCATTCTCCATGAGTTCTTCATGTATCCACTTCCCATTAATGGTTGTCTCATGACCTTCATGAAACTAAGCACTTATCTCATTTATGATAGAAGAAATGTATGAAGATTTATCTTCCTCCTTATGAACCATTCATTATCATGAGAGATGGGTTCTTGTGAACCACTACTGATGAATCATGGGTCAATGAGTTTGACTTGCAAAACTACATGATTGAATCCTGATAGCAATATCACAATATTTATATATCTAAATGTGTTATTTCCTTCAGCTAAAATTTGTGCTTATACTTATGTGATTGATGTATATTTGTGTATGGGATCATAGTAATTTCTATTTGATGATGCTATTGTGTCTTTAAGGTTTATTTATTAAAGGGTGCATGAAACAAGTTTTAAATCCTTACAAATCTTTGAATTTATTAGGTTTTTCTATTTGTCGAGTCTGGGCTCTGAGCCCGAGTCCAAGTCAAAAAATGGCTTGTCAAGTCTAAGGCGAGTCCTAGTCTTGTAACATTGGTGTGAACACATCGAGGAATAATGTATATGCCGATGAAGAGAGAACCCATCCTTGTTTCCAAACAAACCATGGTATAGATATGGTTGGTCGAGATAAAACATCACTCTCCTGGATAGTTCGAACCATAATCTTTCATGGCTACAAACACACCTTCATTAAGTGTGTTCTTGATCCTACTGAAGAAATGGTGGAACATGTTGTAGATCAAATATTGCAACCCTAAGTCCACAAGAAGGTTACTTGTCCTAATTTCTACAAATGTCTTTAAGATGTTCATCCTTCTTGAGTAATGTGAACTATTGATGTTATCTAGATCTTTGAAACTATCTGCAATCATGTGCAATACTGTAGAAGCTAGAGCTATATCTAATACTACAAATGACTGCTCAATGGAATCCTAATAGCAATATCACAATTTGACACATTGTAGAAAATACCTCCTACTTATCAATTGATGAGCTAAAGGGGCTCTATAATGAATGTTTCATAAGGCACAAGCCTTACTGAAGGTTTTGCAAATGGGGTTGCAAGCTAAGTGGGCTTAACCTTGGGGAAAAAACTTTGTGGTTAAGCGCTTAACCTGGAGTATACTGGAATGGGTGACCTCCTGGGAAGGCCTAGTGCCTCACCTCTGTGAGCATCACTTAGATGCAATGAGTGCTAAGTGGGCCATTCAATATCATTTCAAATTTTTTGCTTTAAGCAACTTACAAATTTACAACTTAAGACTCCTCCAACCTAAGGGATCGATCCGGTGGAACATAGCTCAAAGCGATTCCATGTGTTCGGTGCAAAAGAGGACCATGCCTAGCGTAAACATACCTATTTGGACATGTTGGAATAGTCCGCTTGGTCACACAAGTTGTAGAATGAAAGTTGCACTACTCTGCAACTTTGCACTGCTTGCATTTGAACCTTTTTCCATCAAGTGAAAATCCACCACCACTAGAAAACCACTCCGAGATAGCCAATACCGAGAGAGGTTTTTGTAAACAGGCTCAATGCAATCCTATAGGATCAGACGAGAAGTTTCTAAGCATCATGGAATCTGAGTAATAGCATGTTGAAGTTTACAACTATTTTGCACTTTGGACCCTTAAGGGATCGATCCGGTGGAACATAGCTCGGAGCGATTCCATGTGT
Organism: Sequoiadendron giganteum; assembly: GCA_007115665.2. NCBI lineage: Eukaryota > Viridiplantae > Streptophyta > Pinopsida > Cupressales > Cupressaceae > Sequoiadendron > Sequoiadendron giganteum. The sequence goes on along the minus strand of CM021110.1, from coordinate 357,679,182 downwards.
TTCGGTGTGAAAGAGGACCATGCCTAGCGTAAAAACACCTTTTCAGACATTTTGGAATATTCTGCTTGGTCACACGAGTTACAGAGCAAAAGTTGCACCACTTTGGAACTTTGCGCAACTTGAATTTGACAGCTTTTCCATCATGTGAAAATCCGCCGCCATGAGAAAACCACTCCAAGATAGCAAAAACCGAGAGAGGTTTTTCTAGAGGGGTCCAACACCTTTCTGTAGGATCAAACGAGAAGTTTCTAAGTGTCACGGTATCCAAGTAATCACATGCTGAAGTTTGCAGCCGTTTTGCACTTTGGACCCTTAAGGGATCGTTCCGGTTGAACATAGCTCAGAGTGATTCCATGTGTTTCAGTGCGAAAAAATACCATGCCTAGCATAAAAATACCTATTTAGATGCGTTGGAGCAGTTAGTTTCGTCACACGAGTTGCAGAGCGAAAGTTGCACCACTTTGCAACTTTGCACTACTTGAATTTGTCACTTTTTCCATCAAGTGAAAATCCACCGCCACAAGAAAACCACTCCAAGATAGCCAAAACCGAGAAATTTTTTTCTAGAGGGGCCCAACGCCTTTCTATAGGATCAGATGAGAAGTTTCTAAGTGTCATCGTATCCAAGTACTAGCATGCTGAAGTTTGCAGCCATTTTGCACTTTGGACCCTTAAGGGATCGACCCGGTGGAACATAGCTCAGAGCGATTCTACGTGTTTCGGTGCGAAAAAAGACCATGCCTAGTGTAAACATACCTATTTGGACATGTTGGAATAGTCCACTTGGTCACACGAGTTGCAGAGCGAAAGTTGCACCACTTTGCAGCTTTGCACTGCTTGAATTTGACACTTTTTCCATCAAGTGAAAATCCGCCGCCACGAGAAAACCACTCCAAGATAGCGAAAACCGAGAGAGGTTTTTCTAGAAGGGCCCAATTCCTTTCTGTAGGATCAGATGAGAATTTCCTAAGTGTCACGGTATTCAAGTAATGGCATGCTGAAGTTTGCAGCCATTTTGCACTTTGGACCCTTAAGAGATCGTTCCGGTTGAACGTAGCTCAGAGTGATTCCATGTGTTTCAGTGTGAAAAAATACCATGCCTAGCATAAAAATACCTATTCAGATGTGTTGGAGCAGTTAGTTTGGTCACACAAGTTGCAGAGCGAAAGTTGCACCACTTTGCAACTTTACACTGCTTGAATTTGACACTTTTTTCATCAAGTGAAAATCCGCTGCCACGAGAAAACCACTCCAAGATAGCCAAAACCGAGAGAGGTTTTTCTAGAGGGGCCCAATGCCTTTATGTAGGATCAGACAAGAATTTTCTAAGTATCACATTATCCGAGTACTAGCATGTTGAAGTTTGTAGCCATTTTGCACTTTGGACCCTTAAGGGATCGATCCGGTTGAACATAGCTCGGAGCGATTCTACATGTTTCGGTGTGAAAAAAGACCATGCCTAGCGTAAAAATACCTATTCGGTCTCATTGGAGCAGTTAATTTGGTCACACGAGTTGCAAAGCGAAATTTGCACCACTTTGCAACTTTGCACTGCTTGAATTTGACACTTTATCCATCAAGTGAAAATCCACCACCACGAGAAAACCACTCCAAGATAGCCAAAACCGAGAGAGGTTTTTCTAGAGGGGCCCAATTCCTTTCTGTAGGATCAGACAAGAAGTTTCTAACTATCAGGGTATCCGAGTACTAGCATGTTGAAGTTTGCAGCCATTTTGCACTTTGGACCCTTAAGGGATTGATCCGGTGGAACATAGCTCAGAGCGATTCTACATGTTTCGGTGCGAAAGAGGACCATGCCTAGGGTAAACATACCTATTCCGACCTGTTGGAACAGTCCGCTTGGTCACACGAGATGCAAAAAAATGTGTACAAATTGTTTACATGACCTTTATATGAGCTTTTTCACATTGTTTACATTTCAAAATTCAAAGTTTGCAAATTTTCCTACTCAAGGCATTTACAGAACAAGGTGCTACTACACCAAACATGAACTCCAACCTTACAATATTTGAGTATATCTCATTATGTAATTAAATCTTATTACAATGCCTCTGTCAGTTCGTTCTCTCAGATCTTTTACAATGTCACTCATACATTCAAGATTCTCTTTAAATGTCTACATCATAGGTGCTCATTATGAGGTTAACTTCAAATGAGTAACTTGAGATTCCCTTGCTAAGATTCACATGCTCTCTTATAATGGCTTGAAATCAAAATTGAGATTTGTCAAAATCATCAATATAAGTATGTTGCATTGCTTTTTTGGCTGAGATTCTCTTTGATGGCTCTTAAATTAGCATTTTCTGCAACGAAAGATCAATCAACCCTTAGTAGTTTACTTACAAATATGCAAAGTAAAAGAGAAAAATAAAGAGCATCCAAAATGGAAATGAAATAAAAATAGATGGAAGGAACTTACAGATGTTGCATGCAGGCATCAAAATAAGGATGTTGCATTGCTTTTCTGGTTGACATTCTCTTGGATGGCTCATATATCTGCATTTTTTGCAAGGGGACACCAATTACTATAAAAGAAGATGATAGCATTGGCATCAAACAAATTAATGTGCATACAAGTATAAATTAATAAGAACCAATGTACATATACTTACAAATTAATCCAATGAACCATCAAGGTCTGCTCTACTCTTTATTGTGTCAAGTATTGCCTCATGGTCAAACTCACTGACCTTCCATAACGTCTTGTTCAAAGGTCCACCCCCATATTTGGTCAAATGAACATTGGATGCCTGGACAAGGTTCGAGTAATGAAGAATCTTACGATGCATGTCAAAGTCCTAAAATAGCCAATGTTTAACACTTGAATGTGGGTACCTTTTAAGCCATGTTCCAGTAACCACAGCTGAGCCTGTAGGGTATTCGATGTTTTCTCCATCTATAACTGGGGCCTCCAATTTCTTTTTGGTCTCAACACAATGACACAAGTAATAGTTTGTTCCCTCTTCATTGTCTTCATCTGCAATAACTGCATAAACATGCCCTGCATTGATATGTGCAAAAAATCTCTTGAAATTTGTCAACATTACGAATATAGTACAAAGTAAGATCTAACGATATGGAATTTCAACAACTAAGAAAGTAGATATATCACCTCGTTGAACTAGATCTGATATGTGGTCAAAGTCGACCGATGATTCTATCTGTGACAGTTCCAATGTCGTTGGAGGGTGATACGTGTGAAGTGGGCTAAGATAACTTGTGAACCATTTGTTAACCCACTCCCTTGACTCACAATCATTCCAGTCTTGCATTGTACATGAAGAACAAAATCATGCCATCTTTCATGTATTGATACTCCATGAACCTGTATTTGAGCTAAGGAAAGAGTGTACCTCACTTGATCCTATTAGTGTACAACCGTCTTCATATGGTGCAATGTTAGTATCATCCATCAACCAAAAAAATCTATGAACTAAAGATGTACCTTCATTAACTGGACCCATCAAAGCATTACACCACTCGACGATTGATTTTGCATTTGTCAACTTTGCACTGTCTTTATACTTTAACTCTTCTCATGCTAGTGCTCTTTTCATGTATGCTCCTGCACCATCATGCTCCCCCTTTCCATGTCCAACCTCACAAAAGTTCCACATATGTTGAACACTTGTAATGACATGCATCCTGTACAACAAGTAGAACATGCGCGAGTTCTTAAACTATGTTGCATAATTATCAGACCATATTATATGTTGATCGTATTCTATGCCCCTTTGAGCCAAACCACTATAGAACATCTGGAAGCAACCTTGCACGAACTCTGGAGAATGTGTGCGATCATCACTAATGTAAAAGTGGTACTCCCTCAATACCTTCCTTTGCTCATCTGTACTATCAGATGCATGAATGAATGCTATGTGCACAAATATCGAAACTTGTGTGGAGTTGTAATATTGTGACTGCACCTCATGTTGTGGCTATAGAGTGTAGTTCTTTGCAAAGTCAACCATGGATACTATGCTTCCAACTAGAAAGGTGTCCTTGCATAGCTTGAACTGCGTGTCCAACCATCGGGCTCTATGGGTATGCATTGCATACTCAGACAGTATACTGTAACGAAATGTGGTCATAAATTTGTACACTGGAATCTTCTCAATAACCAAATCACACCTTTTTGCTTGAGACCCATCTTTTGTAGCATATGCCACTGTTTTATACTTCCCGAATTCTACTAGTTTTTGTCCCACCTCATCTGTGCTTTCCATATGTTGACATACTGGCATATGCTGGAAGCCACCGCAACGCTCGCATGAACCATCCAAGCATGTTGTCCTATAGAATATCTGGCCATCCTCTATTTCACATAAATTTTTTGATAAGAACTCTTTTGAAGATTTTGGTGGGGCTTCTATGCGACAATCCTGCAAAACATTGTTAGTATGCACATCTAAACATATAGAACGATAAACATCGTAATGGTTAGAAAATTCAATATGTAGTCTACAACAACAAGTAGTGCGTGTGTGATTTATCTTGACATAAAAAGGTTTCAGTAGTTCAAAAAATCTTTGAGAAATACTAATTTGAGGATAATCCTTTTCAAATTTTCGAAAAAATTGGGTTTGAGTCATATCAAAAAAATGCTTTGGATGTGGCTCACGATTCCGACTACCGATTCTCCTTCTTACCACATCCCTTTGATTCGGAGATGGCCTTGTGTTATTCTTCCAATACTCTTCAATTAGTGTTCTCAAGGCTTCGACAACTTCTTTATCTTTTCGTGACAGTCTCCCCGAGAATGCCCATAATTCATTTGTATCATTGCCCTCAATTCTTTGCCACCTTTGAATGGCTCTTGATAAAGTTTTTCTACTAATTCTCATTTTTTCACTAGTCTTTTTAATTAGGCGAGCTCTCTTTGTTTGACAACTTACCAAAGTCGATGTAATGACACGTCGGGTGACATTACTATCCTTTGAGCATGAGGTCTTACCCACACTCTCATAAGCATCCATTAGATTCTTCACAATAGTGTCTTCACTTGATGCATTCGATGTTCTCAACCCAAGAGTCTTCATGATGTTCCTATACTTTACACCTCGCATCATTTCAACAAATAGTTGACATCTTGCAGTCTCATTTAGCCTTTCAAAGAATCGTTCCCAAATCTTATCAGCATATCTTCTACAAGTGTGTGTTGAAATCTTACCTTCCATGTGCTGCAAAATCTCATCATCAATATTAATCAAATACTTTGGCTTTCTACGCAAAATTCTTGGCGGTGTTCTCCTAGGTACATACACCTCAACATTAGGAATTTCATCAATATTTAATTGAGGTGGGCTAGATTGCATACCTTCGATCGAGGGTGGAGAAGAAGACATACCTTGAGGTTCACATGGGAATGATGGCATACCTTCTTCGTCAATTTTGAGTGATGATGTACTCTCAACTTGAGATGTGTTGGATGGTGTCCAGCAATATTCACTTGCGGTAAATGGTGTTCCTCCATATTCACTTGTAGTAGATGGTGTCTGTCCATATTCACTTGTGCTAGATGGTGTCCCTCCATATTCTCTTGTGCTTAATGGTGTCCCTTCATATTCACTTGTCATAGAGGGCGTGTCTCTAACTACGATATCTGAATCTATCTTACGACGATGCTTTCGCATTCATGCTTGTTGTGCTGCCAATTCCTATTCTCTTTTTGACGGTTGAGGTTCCTCTACAATCGGTTTGTTTTCATCAATTGTTTCCAATTTCTTATTTTCACGATATGCTGCCTCTCGAACTCTCTCCTTTTCTTTCAAGGTTTCATTCTCTTCGTCTGTTAGTTTCCTCTTTGTCTTTTTCTTTGGCATGGCAGATAATTTTATCTGTACCATGGTAATGAGACGAATATTAGTTCCTTAAAAAGTGTTGAAGGAGTGGTCTATGTAATGAACTTTTGACCTTGTGCAGGGTATTTTGAAGATGTTTGATGCTTTGGAATGGGAGAGGCTTGGAGTTGTCTTAAAGGATGAATTTTGGTGAATGGTTCTGAATTTTTATAATTGGCAAGTGTATATAATTTGGTAATTTAAAATGTGCATTGACAGCCTAAGGTTATAATGACAAACAAAAATGAAAGCAAGCCATAATATAATGAAAGAAAATTTGTAAAGACTTCACATACCTTAAAAACTAGACTTTCAAATGGAGGAGTTCAACCCAATTATGTAGCCTTAGCTTCTTCTTTCTTCAAACTCCACAACAATTTGACTTGTTCAAAAGCTTGTTCCCTTCCACACTTCAATTGTATATCAGTTTTCAATGGAATTCAAACTTCAATTGATATTATATGTCTTTCGACATGGAAACTCTGCTATTTCATGCAAAGGTGGTAAAAAGATCATGGAAAAGGTGATGGAATGTGAAAAAGATGCTTGCACACTTCACAACATCATCAAAAAGCTATTTTTTGTCGGAGCATGCATAGAACCAGGGGAATATGTAGACTGTGGGCCTTCAAATCACGGGTATATAGAATTTTTTAATGTTTTAGTGGAGTAAAAAATGTGCTCGCGTTATAACGCGTGTGCATTATGTGAAATTTGGTTTTCTTAGTGTATTTTTTAGAGTATAGGAGTTTCTGAGAGAGTGGGAGGGGGAGAGGGGGAGAGTGGGAGATAGAGAGGGACGGAGAAGGGGAGAAGGGGAGATAGATTGGGAGGGAGAGAGGGGGAGAGTGGTAGATAGCGAGGGAGGGAGAGAGGGGGAGAGTGGGAGAAGGGGAGAAGCGAAGAGTGGGAGACCGAGAGAGTGGGAGAGAGTGGGAGATAGAGAGGGAGGGAGAGAGGGGGAGAGGGGAGATAGAGAGGGAGGGAGAGAGAGTGAGAGTGGGAGAAAGATAGAGTGAGAGGGAGAGAGGGAGAGAGTGGGAGATAGAGAAGGAGGGAGAGAGGGGGAGAGTGGGAGAGAGTGGGAGAAGGGGAGAAGCGGAGAGTGGGAGATAGAGAGGGAGGGAGAGATGGTGAGAGTGGGAGAAAGATAGAGTGGGAGAGAGTGGGGGAGAGTGGGAGAAAGAGAGAGTGGGAGAAGGGGAAAAGAGGAGAGTGGGAGACCGAGAGAGTGGGAGAGAGTTGGAGATAGAGAGGGAGGGAGAGAGGGTGAGAGTGGGAGAAAGATAGAGTTGGAGGGAGAGACGGGGAGAGTGGGAGATAGAGTGGGAGGGAGAGAGGGGGAGAGTGGGAGATACAAAGGGAGGGAGAGAGGGGGAGAGTGGGAGAAAGAGAGAGTGGGAGAAGGGGAGAAGTGGAGAGTGGGAGACCGAGAGAGTGGGAGAGAGTGGGAGATAGAGAGGGAG